>JAOXYA010121606.1:0-10458 GCA_028565675.1 Sorex palustris
CTTCCCCCCCACAACGCCCCCCCCCCCCCACCAACTTCCATCACTGGCTCCTGAGTCTCTGTGCCCCTCCCTGGGCCCCGGAGGCTGCAGCCTGGCACCTGAGGAGGAGTGCCAAAGTGGGGTGCACTGGGCATGGTCCCACGGACTCCTGCCCCGAGAAAGCCTCGGTCACCCACAGTGCAAGGCTCACCATCCTCAAGTCCATGCCCAAAGAAGTTTCTAGAAACCTCGAGAATCCAGGGTGGTGGGGAGGTCCCAGTCCTCTTCTTCCTCTTGTCCATGGTCCTTCCGTGACTCTCCCTGCTGGCCTCCCCTCCCCAAGCGTGTTCCTGGGCATTCGTAGCCCAGTGTCCAGCTCTCAGGGAGCCTCGGAGCCTTTTGATTGTCGAGCTGCACCCAGAAAGGCAGGTCAGGTGGATCGAGGTTACGGTCAGTGGCCAGCGATGGCTTGTTCCGAGCAGCTGGCTATGAGGCTGCAGACTCCAGCAGGACCCAAGGAATGTGTCATCATCCAGCCGAGAGCATACGGGTGGGAGTGACATCAGCTCAGATCCGGCCCCTACTGGCTCCGAGGCGACCTCCAAGAGCAGCCGAACCCCCAGGCTAGGCTAGAAGCAGCTGGGAGCATGGAGAGGGTCCCTCTAAAGGCCATGTGTGAGTGTCCTGGCAGCACTGACCGTCCCGAGGGACAGACACGAAAGCTCCAGTGCTGGGAGAAGAGGGACCCAAATGTGACTGGCTTCAACGTGCAACTTTCTTACCTCTGGGGATTTGTAATATTGTTTCAACCATCAGTGTCATATTGTTTCACCCATCAGTTGGCCTTGGTGCCTCAAAATTGTTTCCGATTGGCAGCCAACCAATTTTTAAATGACTGAAAGGGGGGAACTGTATGTATCATTTGCATATTGGCTTATAGGGAAGAAAATTTCAAGTCAGGTCCATTTATTTATTGTAAACTCTCACCTAAGTAATGCACGTTGAGACTTTTAAAAGTGGCAGATACTCTAAGGCTTTTCTTGGGGGTGGTGGGGACCGGCACACCTGGCAGTGCTTAGGGCTTACTTCGGGCTCTGTGCTCAGGGATCACTTCCTGGTGGTGCTCAGGGGACGCTATGGGGTGTTGGGGATTGAACGCAGGTCAGTTGTGTGTAGTGTCCCAGCTTCGGCCCCGTGAACACCAGCGGGCTCCCAGAAGTCACACTCCGCCTCTTCGAGGTCTTCCTCCTCACACCTGCCTTCTGCAGGCCATCCTTGTGCTCCTTCACATTTGGGGAGCACCAGTGCTCGGGAGACCATGCAGTGCTGGGGTTCGGCCCAGGGCTCCAAGCATGCCAGGCCTATGCTGACTCCCGGGCTGGCCCTTTGATCTGAACCGATGCCCGCAACCCCCCACGTGGCTTCTCCAGCCCCCTTCAGCTTATAAACCAGGACTGCCCCAGGGTATGCGCCAGGCCTCAGTGCTGCTGCTTTGTCATCCACTCTAGGTTTTGTTTGCTGGGGCTGAGGCTTGGTCAGTCCCTGAACCAGAGTACCTGGGAGGTCCTTCCCCCCAGGGCTGCCTCTAGCCCCCCACCAAGTGGGGCCTGGTAGAGTGTTGGATGCCTCTTCCACCATCCATGTGGTGACTGACTTCCGGTGCCTCCCGGCCCTTCTCCCTTCTCGGAGCCCCTGGCTGGTCCTTTGTTGTACGTGTCCTTTACTGCCCTGGGCTGTTAGACCCTCAGGTGGTACCCTGTCCTGGGCCCTGGAAAGGGCTGGAAAGAGCAAGTTGTTTCCTTGTGCTTGGCGTGGCCCACGGGTGCCCGTTTGTTCTGTGTCTCTTTCTCTACTCTCTTAGCCCTCACCCCTGTTCGGAGGCTCTGGTCTGCTCCCCTCCTGGGCAGTGTTCTCTACCATTTCAGAGTGGGCACCCATCACTCTGCATCAGTGATGGAGGCCAAGGAGCCCCCTAGGCAAGAGGGGCCCCATGCAGTGGGTAGCACCTTCCTCTCCCTCTGAGCACAAGCAGCCCCAGGTGAACTCTGGGCTGGGGGCCAAATTCTGGGCTGCTTCTCTCTCCCCAGTGCTGCCCACTCCACCAGTGCCTGTGACGGGGACACACTGTCCTGGCTGCCGGGCAATCTCTGGGCACCATCATTTCCTGGGCCGTTCACTCACTCCTGCCTCACCAAAGGCTTCTTGGTACAGGCTATGCCTGGCTGCTGGAGGCTATGTCTGGTACCTGGAGCTAGGATGCCCCAGGGGCTAGCGGCTCTGCCCAGCAACATCTCAGATTGGTCCGTCTCTTGCCCATGGCTGGCCCTACACCATCCCTGTGGCTGTACATGCCAGCATCTCGTCCCTCTGGTCCTGGTTTCACAAGGGGAGAAGCGAGCCCCGTGCTCCATGCAGCCTTTACTCCCTCAGAACCTCCCACTGCCCGCTCTCCCCTTTGCTGGCCAGTGCGTACTCGCGGGTGTGCCCAGAACCTGGGGCTCTGGTGCCCCCACTAAGCACCTTGGTACAGGGGTGGTGAGTCTCACTGCTCTGGTCCCACCCCACCTCCTCCCCTCATCCCTTCGACAACCCCCCCCCCAGCACCATCACAACAAGGAGCTTAAACCTGCCACCCGCCCACCAGCTCAAGGCTGAGTGTGTCCCCATCTGTCTGGCTGGCTGTCACCTCACTTCCGGCCGCCCTGCTGTAGGCGCGGCAGCCTCTGGGCCGTGACTGTCCAGAACTCTCCAGGCTCAGACCTAGTTCATCTGCGGAGAGATGAGATTCCCCCAGCTCCTGGCACCTGCGAGAACATTCTCGCTGCCCAAGACAGCCACCCCAGTCACGCTGTTGCTCTCTTTTGGGGTGCAGTGAGTTTCCCCAGCCCTCCTGCATGCAAGGTAGAACCTTATGAAGTCAGAGGCATCTCGAGGCTGGCTCATGCTTACTTGGCTGCCCGGGGGAGCCGGCCCTGCACGCCACATCATTTAAAGAAGTTTCCAGAAAAAGGGCTAGGTGGGTTTTCTGCAAAGCTCGACCCTTGCACCTTGGACAGCAGCCCACAGCCGCCCCTCCCTGGGGACTGAGTCCCCTGGAGTGAGTCTCATGGAGGCGAGTGTAACAGGGCAGAGGTGCCAGCTCCTCCATCCCCCCCAGGGAAGGATGTTCCCCTCCATGCCCAGATGGTGCCCACACGTGCCCTGCCAGCTCCATTTTTATTAAATATCCCTAAGAACTGCAGGAGGCCCGGTGGGGTTTGGACCAGCCTCTTTTTTCCCCGCTGTGGGTGGGTGACCTCTCCTTTGGGCCTTCCCCGCCTGCTTTTGGGCCCCACTTCCTGAAGTCCTCCGTGGACCCTGGGGGAGCGCCCCGCCAGTCTGGAAACTTCTGCAGCTCTGCTTGGCCAGGAAACCGCATAGTCCACCTGCTCCTGATGTCACAGTTTCCCCTGGGGCTGCCTTTGGGGGAGACTCACCATCTCAGCCCACACTGCCCCTCCCCCCACAGAATAGGCCTTTGGCCTGTCTGGGGAGCGAGGCTGGAGCAGTCATAGGGCCAGGGGTGCTGACAGGGTCACCACATCCTTGCCATGTCATCTGCACGGTCACCAGTATGAGGGGAACCTGGGAGGAATGTGGGGTGTCTTAATTCTTCCAGCTGTCTTCTCAGGCTTTCTTAGGCAGCCAGCCACCCAGGGAAGGGAGCTCGGGCTGGAGATGCTCCCCATTCAGTGCTCCCATGTGCAGGACCAGGCTGTGGGCAGGGTGATGCCTCCGGGCCCTAGCTTCTGTGGGGTCAAAGAGGTCTCAGGGATCCCCGCTTGCTCCAGTGGCCGCAGACCCATGAGCTTGGCTTCACCATTTCTGGTTTTTCGGGAGAAGCTGAGAGCCAGCAGCCGGCACTGAGTCTCCCTAGCCGGGCTGCGTGCTTGGGTCTGGGGGTGCAGGACCGGTTTTAGGGTCTGCTGCTCCTGAGCACACATGGCCTCTGGGGCTGCCTCTCACCCCCTGTGACCCTGCTCACATCTCCCAGACATACGTCTCACTCAGAGACCCTCCCCAAAGCTTTTGGGTACATGCTCCCCATTTTTTAGAGAAAAAAATTAATCACTGAACACCCCCTGAGTCCAGAGAATGGACACAGCGGGCAGTTGCTTGCCTTGCGTACGGCAGACCTGGGTTCAATCCCCAGCACCATCGAGGCTCCCCCGAGCTCTGCCAGGAGTGATCCCTGAGCACCGCCATGTGTGGCCCCAAACCAGTGTCCCCCAGTGATGCCTAATGCTACTACAAGGGCGTGGATAATACTGAACGCGCCCTCCCAGTTTCTTCACATCCACTCCCTCCCCTAGAAGGTGTGATGGGAAAGGGGGGGGTAGTACCTAGCACTGTTGCCCGTTCCTGGACTGTCTGGGGCCCGTCCACCTGCCCTCCATCCTGGAGGCGCTCGCTGCTGACTCATGGGACCAGTAAGCGTGTCCCTGCTGGTGAGTCGGACTCCAGGAGGAGTGTGAGCGTTCCCGACCCCAGCGACTCGCCCTCCCCAAACACAGACCTGCCTCCTGGGCCCAGAGTGTGACATCTCATCCTCCTCCGCCCCCCTTGGTCCCGCATCTAAGGCGTGCCTTCTGCCAGAGGAACTTGAAGCCATTGTGTACCTACCTGTCACCTCCCGTGACCCCGGCCACAGTGTTGAGGTCACTGGGAAGGAAGGAAGGAAGGCGCAGATAAGAGTGGAGTGCTGGTGTGCCGCCCCGGCCACGTGGCTGTCCTTCCAGCAGCCCTGTCCCCCTGGACTCCCAGCCTTAGGAAAGGAAACTTTGCTTGGGGACACAGGCTGCACTTCCTCTTCTCACCGGACAGCAGAGCGGTGGCCCTTTCAGACTCCATGGGCATAACAGGGGACACCCCAAGTTCTCACGCTAGTCCGTGTTGGCACCCAGAGACGGAACTGAGAAATTTGAGCATCTAACACGGCTGACTTCACCCTGCCCTTCCCCCATGCCAGCCCCTCTCAGGGCAGCGAGTTATTCAAGGAGTCTAAAACTGGGGGTCCCTGATGAAGGGGTCCCTTCCCCCTCCGGAAGGCCAATGAGTTCCCTTGATGCTGGCCAGGGGGCCCCGAGAACGGGGCTGAGCCACGGCTCTAGAGCTGCTGGTGGAAGGGACTACCCTTCCCATGTTTATAAGCTGTGAGTTCCACGTTGTTGCTGAAGCAAAGAGAAGGTAATTCTGAATAGGTATGCTTTGTGGGTCACAGCTCCCATTTTTTTCCAGCCCCCCAAAAGCCGCTGGAGCCTTTCCTCTGCAAGACTGGGAGGAGGGGCGGGTTCCCAATGCCTGCCCGTTTGGAAGCCGTTTTTCTGGAGGAACCTCGGGGGCGTGGGGTGGCCTGAAGTGTTGGCATTCCCTGGGGCACAGTTGGCATGATCATCAGGGACCCCCAGTTTTAGACTCCTTGAATAACCAGTTTTCCTCTCTGGGTATGAAATTGAAAGAACCTCTTTTTCCACATCTTCCAGGGTCAGGGAAGAACTCCGGGATCTGGAACCCAGGCTTTGGATGTGGGGAGCCCTGGGTTCCCTCCCTGGCACTTCTGGGAGTCACCCCCCACCCCCAGCACTGCTAAGTATGGGTGCCAAACCAAAAAGATAGAGTAATTATCTTTCTTGCTTTCAAACCCAAAGGTATTCGAGTTAGGTGGGTTTTGTGGTTAGGAAGTGGGTCTGCTGAAAGTGTTCTTTTGCCAAGTTCCTGCTTATGTGCAAGGTCAGCACCCACGGGGTTCCCTGAGCACCACCAGGAGTGATTCTTGAGTGCAGAGCCAGGAATGACTCCTAAGCATTGCCGGGTATAGCCCCCAAAACAAACCAAATAAGGAAGTCAACATCTGGACCATTGCCCAGGGAGCTCACTTTCTAATCCGGAAGTCCAGCCTCAGGCCCCGTGTGCCCCTCCCACTTTCTCTTTCCCCTAGTGGACTCAGAACACAAAAGCACAGAACCCCCGGGGACTTTCTCCCTCATCACCTCACCTTGGATCCCTTAAGCCAAAGTCTGGCACATTTGTGTGAAAGGCCCTGGGATGGGCATGAAGTCTGAGGGTGGGGGCCGCCTCCGGTTCTAGCCTTGGCCTTGGCCCTCCGAGGTGCAACCGTGGTAGCTGCCTGAGCCTCCCTTGTGGGTGCTGGTAGAACTTGCCAGAAACCACGAAGAGTGGCCTGGTGACTTCTCCTGCACACTTCTAAGCCTAGAGCTTGTGCAGCCTGTCTGGTTTTGGGCAGAGGAAGATGTTTATTTTTTCAAAGTCTCTAATATGTTTAACAGTTAATGCTACTGTTTATTTTAATGTCACAGCAGGATTTCATAACGCCTGAAGATTTTTACTGAGAGCTTTAAGGAAACTTAAAAATGACTGAAATGTTATTTTGAAGTACGAGGATTATTTTATCTATTTAGAGAACATAGCTGTAGCTTTGTTAAAACGGGGTCTTTGTAAAAAGAAAACAACAACAGTTGTATGAATGTGCACTTATTTATTGATTATAAATGAAGATATAAATGACTATTTACATAATTTATATGTGGGGAAATTAACTGTTTGACTGTTTTCTATTAAGGAATATTAGGCTTGGTGCTATGATGAATGGTCTTGTAAAATTACACGGATCCTTAAGAAGATTCTTGCGGATAAACTTCCTAAGTTGAGCATCTCACTGATAATTCGTACTTCTGCGTGTGCTTGTGTCTTTGCCAACCAAAAGTTACACTAACATTCCTTTGCCCCCCCCCAAAAAATAGGGTGTTGCCAGAGTAAAAGTGAAGCCAAGTGGAGCTTCCTCCATAGTCCCTTGAGAACCGGAGGGATTAGAATGTGGGATGCGGCATTTTAAACTCTCCACGAGCCCTAAGCCTGGGCAGAGGCTCCAAGAAGAGACCGTGAAGATGATAAGGATGATGGTGTAAGGTTTGGTGGGTTGCTGAAAGGGAAAGTGGCAGTGATGATTGTGGTGGTGGTGCTGATGATGGTCGTGGGGATGCTGGTGTGATGGTGTTGATGGAGTTCGTGGTGACTGGCAACAGTGCTGGTGGTGGTGATGTGACAGGTGGTAATAGGGGCTGGGGATGGTGGTAGGAGTGATGTGGTGGTGGTGATTGTGGCAACCCAGAGGCCTGCTCAGGGTTCAGTGTGTGCTTTGCAGGCTGCAGAAGCTGCCCAAGAGGTGGAGAGAACCATATTCCACACGCGACCAAGCAGCTATTAAGAGCTGCCCATCCCCAGTGTGCCCATCTTATGGATACCCCCCAAGGGACACTCCCCTAGAGAACATCACTTGGGGCATGGGGCCCGTGTGTCCCATACAAGCTGGCACAGACCCACAGGGCTCCCCTGCGTCAGGGTCTGAGAGATAGGGGTCCCCAAGTCAGTCTAAACTGTCAGCCGACAGCCCCTCCCTCTCTGCAGGGGCCGAATTTCCCCTCCAGGCGGAGCATCCCCCCCTCTCCTCCCACCCAGCACAGCTGAAAGCCCCACTTCTCTCTTCTGTGTGTACTTTGGGCAACCCTGCCCTGACCCCAAATGGTCCCGTGATCCTGGAATGTTCTAGGCTCCTTGAACATTTCTCCTTGGCATTTCTCTCTGGGTCCCACTTTCTCAGCCACTGAGACTGGATAGGAGCTTCCTCCACGGCCCCAGGATAAGAAGCCTCATACAGGGGATCCCCCTACTCTCCAAGAGAGAGGGGTGTTATGCTGGCTTTTCTAAAGGGGTCACAGGAAGTACAGGACACTTGGCACGCTCTCAGTCTAAGCCTTGTCTGGGGGTTAGGGGTGGTGAGATTTTCTTTCACATCTTAGACGCTGTTTTATGCAAAATGACTCTCAGAGAAGAACCCCAAGAGGGGACCCCAGGATACTGCGTGGGAGAAGGTTCCCTCCATCCAGGGACAAGAGGTTCCAAAAGTCATGTCCATGAGGAGAGACTAACCAAGCCTACCAAGACCCTCGTGAAGGACCCCTGTCCCACATATTTCATATCACAAACCTATTCTGTAAAATGTGGCATGACTGGTCAGACACACAACCTCATAGCTCTAGGCAAAGGTTAATCTTACTCTACTCTTTCAGTTGATTTTACAGTCTGTCCCCTCATTTTCAAAATGTCTCCTATGAAATATGTAGAGTATTTCTAGCTGCCTCTAAACAAATCTTCCAACCATATACATTATACTCAGGTTTATTAAGATATGTAATTTTATTAATAAGAAAATGGTGCAGATTCACATGCCCAATCTGATCCTGTCCCAGTGTCACATGGTCCCCAGGTGCTGCGGGGTACAGCCCCAGAGGCCCCCAGCACTGCATGTGTGGTCAGTGTTTGCCCAGCACTGTGTCCTCAGGTCCTTGTGCTGAACTGTTGGCTTGTTGGGTGGGAAATCACCTGTGGGCCCCCCGATCTCCTGAGAACCACTGGGGAGCCCACCCAAATCAAGACCAATAAAAAAAACGTATGGATGGATTCTCTCCAAACGAGAAAAATAAGGCATCAAAGGACACACCCATTATGGGTGACTCAAATCATGGGACCTTGCTCAGATGTCACGGCCCTGGGTAGTGCACATGCTTGTCTCTGCACTTACCCACTCCTGCCAGGACCCCGGCAGAGCCAACCCACACAAGACCTTGCCGTCACCCACTCATCCTACTGAGAACAGTGGTCCATGCCCCTCACCGCCCACCTCTGCTCGCCACTTCCTGGCTTGAGTGGTCACCCCCCCTGAGCCAGAGCTGCATGGACTTTGCCTTATGGGGAGGTCATGTCCAGCAGTGTCCAGGCCTGACTCCTGGCTCTGTGCTCAGGGATCACTCCTGGCAGGGCTCGGGGGACCCTATGGGGTCCTGGAGTCTGAATCCAGGTTGACTGTCTACAAGGTTCCTCAGCCCATGGACTATGCCTTTTAAACTTTTTTTTGGGGGGGGGATAACTGCATTCAGGTCATCAGAGGTGGGGACCAGCCTCCACCACATGTGTTAGGTGGCCAGTACCCCAAAAGGCCCCTCTGCACTCCACTGCTTGGCTCAGTGCCCTGGGCAGCTTTATCCCAACAGGCCTTGACCTTCTTGCTCAAGCTGGATTCCTGAAGCCCTGCTTGGCCAGGGGCCAGCCCACCACCTGCAGAAAGAACCTTGGAAGACAAGATTGGGAACAATGGGCACTGGTGGGATGTGGGAGCTGCTGACACCCACAGTGTGCCCCCCCCCATACCCAGGGACCCTGGCCAAGAGGAAGTCATCAGGACTGGAGAGAGTACAGTGGATTGGGCATTGCCCTGCACACAACCAAGCTGTATTCAACTCCTGGCATCCCATAGAGTTTCTTAAGCCTACCAGGAGCAATTCCTGAGCCCAGTGCCAGGAGTAAGCCCTGAGTACCACTGGATGTGGCCCAAAACAAACAAAAAAATGTTCTCAGCTGCCCAGAACTAGCCCCTCCAGTAGCATCAAGCCACACTGCCCCAGCTCAGATGGAGACAGGAGAGTCCTCCAATAGCATAAGTAGTGGTTGGAGAAGGTCAGTGCACTTCACCCCAGAGGGGTCCCTGGCTGCTGAGACAGTGACAGGCTTTTATTTTTTTAATTATTATTTTTTGGGGGGGTCACACTCGGCGATGCACAGGGGCTATTCCTGGCTCTGCACTCAGGAATTACTCCTGGCGGTGCTCAAAAACCATATGGGATGCTGGGAATCGAACCTGGGTTGGCCACATGCAAGGCAAATGCCCTACCCGCTGTGCTATCAGTCTAGCCCCTCATGAGGGGCTTTTCTGATCAAAGAGCCAGTTTCCTTCTACTCTCTGGCTAAGTGGGCTCCGAGTCCAGGCTTCCCTCCTCATGCTCAGTGCATTCCAGAAGTTCTGCTTTAAAGTCATTATTTTATTTTCTGGGCCACATCTGGCAATGCTTAGGGGTTTCTCCTGGCTCTGCACTTGGATTGCTCCCAGAACTGGGGGACCATATGGAATGCTGAGGCTCAAACCTGGGTCGGCTGTGTGCAAGGCAAACACTCTACGCTATCTGCGGATCTATCTGTCTCTGGCTCTTGCTTTAAAGTTGTTATTTAAAAGTCAATTCTTTAACTGAGATAAGTACCAGGAGGTTTACTCCGTGGCTTGGAGGCCATCCACACACGCTAGGAAAAAAGGCAGCTCATATAGAGAAGGGAGCACCAAATAAAGGGTGTTGGGAGGATCCTCCCAGGATGGGAGTTGCATACTCAAAGTAGACTCTAGACCGAACATAATTGCCACTTCATGCCTCTTTTGCAAACCACAACACCCAAAAGGAGAAAAAGAACAAAAGGGAATGCCCTGCCACAGAGGCAGGATGGGATGGGGGAAATGGAGGGTGGGAGGGATACTGGGATCAGTGGTGGTGGAGAATGGGCACTGGTAGAGGGATGGGTACTCGATCATTGTATAAC
>JAOXYA010121614.1:0-10458 GCA_028565675.1 Sorex palustris
TGACGTATTCGATATGCCAAACACAGTAACAACAAAGTCTCCAATGGAGACGTTACTGGGCCCGCTCGAGCAAATATCATAATCACTTAATTTCTCCCCCGCCCCCCTCTCCCCAGTTGCCATACCCAGCAGTGCTCAGGTCTAACTCCTAGCTTTGTGCTCAGGGTTCACTCCTGGCAGGGTTGGGGACTGTTTCGAGGTTTGGGGATGGAACCCAGGTTGGCTGTGTACAAGGCTCCAGCCCCAACCTGATGATAATCTCTGGATTGTACATTAGTGTAAAATATACATTCAACTTTTCCTACAGGTCTTCTGCACTTTTCCGGTCATTGATGGATTCCTAATGAAATTGCTTACTTGAAGTTTGCATACTTGCACACATTGTGTGAGTGTATTTGTCTCTGCTCTTTATGACTTGGTGATTAGCTTTAAAAGCATACTTATGAAGGCCAGGGAAGTGACTCAGTGGCAGAGCATGTGACTGAGTGGTATGAGCCCCTGGGTTCAGTCCTTGGTGCTGAGGTGCTCCCAGGACACCGAGAATACACAAAACCCCAACAGACCACACATGATTCATCTGTTAAACTTTAAGCTCTCTTTTTCTTCTTCTTTTTTTTGGGAGGGAGGGTCACACCTGGCAATGCTCAGGAACTACTCCTGGCAGTGTTCAGGAACCATGTGGCATGCCGGGGATCGAACCCACGTCGGCCGCCGTGCAAGGCAAGTGCCCTACCTGCTGTACTATCACCCTGCCCCTAAACTTTTTCTTAACTCTCGTTTTAAGATATCAGTGGAATTAAAAAAAAATGTTAATGTTTTTGGGCATTTGTACTACATTCTCCAGTTAACTTTGTATATAATTTTTTATTGCTAAGTCTTTATTAATAAGAACCTACTTGAGTGCAGTTTATATTGTTATTGTCACCTGTTTTAGATATTTTTAATATTTTTTCACAATATTTAATTGAATATAAGATGACTTCAGTGGTAAGACATACTATTTAGGTACAAGTAAGAAAAATATATGGTCAGTTAAACCGTGATGCTTGACTTTGAAGAAGCTTTAGAGCTACTAAAGGTGAAGAAATACTTAGAATTGCTGCACTTTGTGCCTATTATGTCTTATATTTTCTTTAGGGCTCTTCTGTTTTCTTTCTGCCGAGTCCTAGAAAGACCTGACTGTGCCATGATAAGGAGAAGAAAACCTGTGTTTACTTTGAATTGAATGTTGTTATAGCTTAAAATATTTTTATTTTTAATTCATCCTATTTTTTTTCTAATTTTTTAATTTCTTAGGTTACACCTGGTGGTGCTTAGGGCTTACTTCTTGCTCACCGCTCAGGTATCACTCCTCGCAGGTTTCAGGGGACCTTACTTAGTGCTAGAGGTTGAACCAGGGTCAGCTGTGTGCAAGGCAAGTGCCATGCCCACTGAACTGTTCCTCCAGCCTTCATTCTATTTATTTTATCCTGTTTCTTTTAACATAAGTTTGTGATTGCCTTTTTTGTCAAATGGTTAGCCTGTTGTTGTAATGTGGGTTTTTGTTTCTTGTTTTTTGTTTTTGGCTTTTTCGGTCACCCTGGCAATGCTCAGAGTGCTCAGTTACTCCTGGTGGTATTCAGGGGACCTATATGGGATGCCGAGGATCAAATCCGGGTTGGCCACGGACAAAGCAAAACACCCTACCCGCTGTACTGTGGCTCCAGCCCCAGGTTGCTGTCAAAATGTTAAATGTTTTGATAAGTGTGCTTGCTTGAGATACAGTTAATATGAATGTGTACTTTGGTTGGGTCTGATCTAAAACTTATCGGTTACATTTTCTACTAAGTGTGTATCTAAACAGAGTTTACTTCAATGTCTTAAGGCTTTAATTTCATGTGGTCAAGAATGTCTAATATGCATTCGAATATTCTTGGAAGCGCATAGTAGTTTAATTATTTTGTTTGCGAAATCTGCAGGGTACACAGTTTGCATGAATCCAGGGAAGTTATTTACACCCTTTGCTGCCCAGCCTCCAAGGCTGGTCAATGGGTGTATAAGTGTTCTCATGTGAAGGTGAAATGGTGACGTGTGATCGCCGAATCAGTTCTTCATTCGCCTCCTTCTGTACCTTGAAGATCAAGTGTAATCACAGCCTGGCTTCTCACAAGAGAAGTTATCCTCGGGGTTATCCTTGATCTGTAGGGTGTCTGGCGTAACTGCTGGGGAGGGGAGGCCTCTTGTAGTCCTGACTCAGCCCCGGCACTCCCCGAGTCCAGCGTGGCCTTCTGGAAGTATCTGACATGACAGATCTGTGTTTTCTGCTACTGCTCTTAAGTTGCTCTTCTATGAACATGCTGAAATCTTTATACATGTAGGATTTTTTTGTGGGCTGGAGATTAGGTTTGGTCCACATGGCTTTTATTCTGCAAGTTGTTGCTAGGATAACTTTGCTTTTACAGTTTCCATCTTGTGTGTGGTGTGTGTGCGTGTGTGTGTGTGTGACATTTTGTCTATTAAAGCTGGGAGGACAGAAGTAGGATATCACAGCTAAGAAACTTCCCCTTTGGTCTGCCTTTTGGGTCAGCTGTGGTCTTGCTGTGGTCTTGAATGTCCCTGGGAGCTCAGCGCTTGTGACTCTCAGCGGGAAGGCAGGGCGTAGCCTCCCACAGCGCTTTGACTCGCTGTTCCATTTTCTCTGGAGTGAGGAGATCTGTGGAACTGCCCAGCACCTTGTGAGGGGAGGGCAGGGCAGAGCAGGGGAGGGGGAGGCCTACTGAGGCAGGGACCTCCTGAAGGAGGAGCAGAGATCTAGAAAGTTCTAAAAAGATGGGAGCGTGGAGAAGTGGTCTGACTGGAAAGACGGCACCAGGACGAGCCTTTTCTGCTTGGGCTCTTTGGCTCCTGGAGCTGGTTTGGGGTGGGACACAGAATACAACCACTTTTGATAAGGGGGGATCAGTTTTCCAGCCCTTAGTCATCAAGGAGCTTAGAAGAGAAATGTTGCTACATACTGTCACTTCACTATCTTTTGGCCTGTCATTGTTCTTTCCGCTTTGTTGGAGGTTGTTGAAAGTTTATGAAGGAAGAGAGGAGGGAAATTTCATACTAGTTAGAACTAGTCTTCAAAAACCAGCCTCTGGTTAGACATGTATTAGGAAACCATTCCAACGTAAAGACTTTATTAGACAACATTGATGGGACGATTCATAGGAAGTTTTATAAAATTCACGTTTTTACTGGGGAGAGACCTGCCAGGCAGTGCCCAGGACATCTAGGGTGCCCTCCTGTTGATCCTTGGGCGGTGTGGGCAGGTATTCAGTGATTGGGTGCCACAAAGGCCACACCCAGGGGTGCTTGGAAGTGGGGTGTGCACACCTCTTGCTGCAGGGCAAATGCGGCCCAGCCCTTTGAGTGTCTCCTGGCTGCTGTTGACTTTTTTCCTTTCTGTCGCTATTACTCAGATCTTAGCTAATGATGTAGCAGAAAGTTTTCAATCCAGAGAGCTTGAGAAATAGAACAGCAGGTAAGGCAGCCTGGGTTCAATCCCCAGCATTCCATAGGGTCCTCTGAGCACCTCCAGGAGTGATCCTGAGTGCAGAGCCAGGAGTAAGCCCTGAGCACTGCTGGGTGTGACCTAAAAACTTAAAAAAAACCATAACATAACTATATACAAATAAAGGGGGTAGATGTGGGCTGTGAAAAGATTCCCTTTAGAGGCTTTTCCTTAAGGGATTTCACTGTGCTCGTGGGTGCTCCCTGGCGTAGGTGCTAGGGTGGGCCCCCGTGGATCACTGCAGCCATCAGCTGCATCAGAGCTGTGGGATTCCCGGGACGGGTGCTGTTGAGGAGAGAGGACAACGGGGGTCCATCCCACATGTAGCCCGCGCCTTGGTAATAGGGTAGCAGCCCTCCGCAGAAGGTCTTGGGCTCTGACATTGCACACGGCACAGTTGCCTGAACCATAAACAAAATGTTTAAGCGTTGAATTGCTCAAACTACATAGATCAGAAATACTAACAAGCCTCTGAGCCCTGGTTTTGTGCTGACTTGGGGTCCTAGCCAGGCATCTTGCACCGTTTCCCTGTGCTTTTTATCTGGTAAAACTTATGTGCAGTGAGTGGGCATTTGTCCTAAGAGTTGCTCATCTGTAAACTAGTTAACAACACCCACCTGTCTGGCGGGGGATTGTAGCCAGTCACAGGGACATGGAGTTAAGTTGCTCCAGAACCAAGCATGGGAGCTGAGGTAGATGGATTGCCTGCGTAGAGAGCTGCAGGTGACTGGAGTGGCCATAGCGACAAGGCAGAGGCGTGGAGGAGGCCTTTGGTTACTAGGGTTAGGGTGGGGTCCATCTCTGGAGAAGCCCAGAAATCTGAGCGTGAAACCGGGTGGTCTGTGAGAGACAGGCTTAGAGCACGAGAGAGAAGATTCTGGCTTCAGGCTCCGAGGATTCTTTTCCGTCAGTTTAATATTTGTGTAGCTCTTGCCTTTTTTGAGACCACGTCCAGCATTCTCCCCAGGAAAGAGCACAGTCTTTGATGTCAGCCTTTCGGCAGTAGAGTTTGGGCTCCATCTTTTATTTCATTTTTGACTTTTGGGCCATCCCCGGTGGTGCTCAGAGTTTTACCCTTGGCTCTGAGCTCAAGGATCACTCCTGGTGGACTCTGGGGAACTGTACATGGTGTGCCAGGATGGCCCCAGGATCGGCCGCGTGCAGCGCAAGCGCCTCTCCACTCCCGGCATGCCTCTTACCACCCACACCATCTCGCTGGCCCCGCTGGCTTTTACTGGCTGCGTGACCTTGGGCAGATTGTTTACCTTCCTCCTCACCTGTGAAACGTGCATCATCCTTCCTCATAGGGCTGATGTGTGGATTAAATGAAATGATACAAGGAAAATGTAGAAATTCTCTGCACAAAGAAATGTTCAGGAAGTAGCCTTAATAGTAAGCCGTGCTGGGGCAGGGAGAGGGGTGGGAGAGGATTACTTGAAACAAATTTTGCAAGTCAAGAACTTGAGGAGTTCAATTGCTTGCAGATTCACTGGGTGACCAGGTATCCAGGTGTGTGTGGACTGAGTAAGCAAGATTGTTTTAGGCAATAATGTGTAGAGCATTAAAACCTGTGGTCTTATTCATGTGAATAATAGTACTAGGGATTTGTGCACTGAGCCTGTAATAGGCGCTTGGTGCCGGTGTCAGCATTTTATCTGCATCGGCTCCTGTTCTTTATATCCTCTCCTCTCCTCTGAAGCCTCACTGTTGTCCTCTGTCACTGTGGATCTTTGTGGTGCCCTGTGAGCTTCGGTTGAGAGAGGCAGAGAGAGGAGAAGCATCACGTTCAGGGGAGAGCTAGGCCTCGAACCCACATTGCATGGCCAGGGAACGTTATTGCTGAAAACCTTGGATTCTCTTGCATTTACCCACTTAATGAATGAAGCCAAAGAGAAGCCTGTCACCAGTGTCTCTCTCCATTCCCTAGTGCTTTTCCCCAGCTTGCTTGTCCTTTGTTCTTGTTTGACCAGTCCCTGCAGTGCCCTAGGACCCTGTGGGCCTCACGAGTGTGGGACTGTACCCTTCCTTTTTCGCCTCGGCCCTCTCATGGTAACGGAGGTCGGGCATCTCGCTCCGTCACAGAAACCTACCGAGGTGGGTAAGAAAGAAGGCTTGGGGCACTTTTGAGTGAGGCTCTGATATAATATGAGAAGTGGTGAGTCATGTAACAGTAGACAATGATGACTTAAAAGATGTATTCTAGAGATCCTAAAGCAATTCTGTGGGGGAAAGAAGGTATTCAAGAATAATCCAGTGAAGGAAAATAATGGTATTAGAAAATACATTAATTTCATTGGAAGGAATGTATAAAAGGAGGGATAAAAGAGCCTGGGGCAAATAGGAAATAAACAGCAAGGAAACAGACAAACCTAATCACAAAAATAATCACAAAAATAATCAAAATAGTTGAGATAGACCATAAATTACAATAATAGGCAAAAGAGAAAAGGAGTGATTCTGTTAACATCATCAAAGCGACTCCGTTTAGTTTATTTATTTGATTTTTGTGCCACACCCGGTGGTGCTCAGGGTTTATTTCTGGCTCTGCACTCAATTACTTTTGGCAGTGCTCAGGGGACCATATGGGATGCCCGGGATTGAACCCAGCTTGGTCGCCTGCAAGGCAAGTGCCCTCCCCACTGTACTGTTACTTCAGCCCGTGACTCCATTTAGAATAAGACTATTTCCCAAAGACAAAGGGTATCATTACAGAATGATAAAGCAGTTAATTCAAGGACACAGAATTGTTCTCTAAACATTTGTACCCCTAGTAACAAAAGATTTCCAATTCAGGAAATAAAAGATTGGTCTAACTCCTCAGAACCCTGAAGTCCTCAGTTTCAGTGCTCCATTCTGATGAGAAATCACAGGATGGAGTGACTTGAATTATACTTTTAACCAATTCTGTCTAATAAGCGTTAATAGACTGCCTCCCCCAACAGCAATAGAGCATTCTTCTCAGTTCTTTCATGCACATTGAATGTTTTCCAGGATGCACGTTTTTGGAACATAAAACAAGTCTCAGCAAGATCCTGTGTTCTCTGACATAGGAAACTGAATTAGACGTTACTAGTGAAAAATTGTTGAGGATTTACTAATATTTGGAATCTAAATGCAGTTCTAAGTAGCTTCTCGGTCAGAGAAGAGCTTATAAGGAGATGAGAGAGTATTTTGTGCTGAATGAAAATGAACTCACAAGATATTAGGATTTGTGATACCACAAAAACATTGTATTTATAGTACAGAATAACTTAATAAAGAAGTAATACCTCGAAATACTGCTTCTTTCTATTTAAAAAAAATAAGAAAAAAGGGGCTGGCTGGCTGGCTGAATGGTAGTACAGTGGGTAAGATGTGTGCATTGTGGCTGACCTGGGTTCCATCCCTGGCATCCTATATGGTGCCCTGAGCACTGTCAGGTGTGATTCCTAATTGAGGAGCTAGGAGTAAGTCATGAGCATAGCCAGGTGTGGCCCAGAAACAAAAGAAAAAAAGAAAAAAAGAAAAAAGTCCTAAAATAATTAGAAGAAAAGAAATGCTCAAGGTCAACATGGAAATTAACGTACAGAAAACAGAATGAGGCTGGAGAAATAGTGCCTGAGTATCTTGAATAAACCTTGTGTTTAATCACACACAAATTCCAGACCCAGGTGACTCCACGGGTGAAGTCTGCTTACTATGTAAGGACTAAGTAATACAAGTTTTACACAAAAACTTTCAGAAAATTATAGTGAAGGAAATGCTTCCTAACTTTTAAGTTTTTGAAGCTGGTGTTCGTATACACTCGGAGCAGGGAAAGACAAGAAGTATTTCATAGGAGCTCTTTGTTTTGCTGCAAACAGTTGTAACAAGTGCTAACAAATGAAAAGCAGTAATTTTTAAAAACCAGCACAACAGCCTCATGACCAAGTGCAGTTTATTCTAGAAATGCAAAATGAAACACTTAAAAAAGATATCAGGACTTTAGGGGAACAAGTGGAACAGTGCTTTGCATGAGGGAGTCCCAGACTTGACCCCCAGCATTGCACAGTCCCCTGAGCACAGCTGAAAGTGGACCTAAATTGAAAAAACTCAAGTATTCACTCAATTAACCAAAACAGAAGACTGTATAGCCATCTAAACGTGTGCCTCCTCCACAAGGCTCTTTCTGGATGTTAACAGAGCAGATAAGGATCAGAAGAGAACCTCTTCAACCCAACATGGGGCGTCTCTGAAAACTTGACAGAGTAGGCTGCTTCGCCGCTCTCCCCAAGCACAGGGCAGGAAGACGGTCTGCTCTCGCCTCTCACCAGTGCAGTCAAGCAAGAACAAAGAAAGGAGGAAGCAAAAGTGTCGTCTTCCTTTTTTGGGACAGACCTAGGGAGTCATACCCAGTGGTGCTCAGGGATGACTCCTTGCTCTGCTCAGGGACCACGCGTGGCAGTGCTTGGGTGGGGTGGGGGCAGGAGATTTGAATAGCATCAGCCGTATGCAGGGCAAATCCCGTAACCCCTGTATATCTGTTCAGCTAAAAGTGTCTTTAAAAATAGGCCCAAACTGTGGGAGGGATGCTGGGACCCATGGTTGGGGAGGGTGGGCACTGGTGGAGGGATGGGTACTTGATCATTGTATAAACTGAAACCCAAGCACAAAAATTTATAAGTCTATAACTGTACCTCATGGTGTTTCATTAATAAAAAAACAATTAAAAATAAATAAATAATAATAAAAAATAGGCCCAAACTAGAATGCCTGACTGTAGGTCCTCTGATGGGACCCAGGGAACTGTTAGAACTAGTAGGTGAGATTTGTAAAGCTGCAAGGTCCCAAAGCTGCACATAAGGATCTTGACGCTGCCAGTGGCTAGTTCGAAATAGACATTCAGTGAAGCCTGCAGCAGACGGGAATCGCCTTGCCTGTGGGAACCTCTGGGTTCTGTTCCCAACACCATACAAATGCACACACAGTGAGATGAAGCCAGTCCTGCCTATTGGCAGTAAGCATGAAAAACCCTGATGGAAACTGCATAGCACTGCCGAACAGAACGAAGAGTTCTGTGAGGGCTGTCCTTGTCCTGGGGCCTGACTCAAGTGTTGCTGATTGTTCTGCCCGTTGCCTTCATTCGCCTAGGCACTCCTCCTCCCTCCCCTACCCCCCCTTTTAACCTAGAGAGCTGATTCTAAATTTATGCAGAAATGGAAAGGACCTGTGATGTGAAGTAGCAAAAGCAGCTTTGAAAACCAATAAAGGCCTGGAGCAATAGCACAGTCGGGAGGGCGTTTGCCTTGCACTCAGCCAACCGGGGTTTCATCCCTGGCATCCCATATTGTCCCCTGAGCACCGCCAGGAGTGATTCCTGAGTGCAGAGCCAGGAGGAACCCCCAGGCCTCGCCGGGTGTGACCCAGAAAAAAATAAGTAAAGCTGAAGAGCCGGGACTTTCTGATATCACAGTTTATTATAAAGCTCCAGTATTTGAGACTGTGACTGTGTTAGGCGGTGGAATCAATCTGCGGAACAGAACAGTATAGGAATTAGCCAATCTATACACGGGCAGCAGAAATGTAATAAAATGCTAGGACAGCTCAGAACAAGGGGCAAGTCTGTTCAGCAGAGGATGCCAGGAGAATTGAAGATCCGTGTTCAAGCACGCCGGCTTCAGCCTCTACTTATGTGCAGTAGATTGTGTGGTAGCCAGAGTCCAGTGAGTCCTACTTAACATTTCACAATGCTTAGGTTACAAACATTCTCATGAATAGACAGACCAGTTAAAATAGAGCACCAGAAGCATGATCCATGTTTTCTCGACACCATGATGAAAGTGAACGTCAGATTAAAGCACGTGCCCTTCAGATCGTTTAGTGCAGACAGGCTGTAGAATGGGGGGTAACATCTAGCATATGCTGAGAATCCTTCAAGACCAGTAATGCAGTTAATTTAAACTTGTTTTTTTTTCTCTTTTTTCCCCCCCTTTTTGGGTCACACCCGGCAATGCTCAGGGGTCACTCCTGGCTTTGCACTGGGGAATTACTCCTGGCAGTGCTCGGGGGACCCTATGGGATGCTGGGAATTGAACCCGGGTTGGCCGGGTGCAAGGCAAACGTCCTACCCACTGTGCTATCGATTCAGCCGTAAACTTGGTTTTATTTATTTTTTTCCGGGTCTATGCCAGTAGTGCTTGGAGACCTGGCACAGTGCTTGAGGGTCACTTGTGGGGTTCAGGAGCTTGTGCCACCTGCAAACGAGATATGGGTGCCTTCCTTTTGTGCCGTTACGCCTGCCCAAATAGCATGTGGTGGTTTGTTTGCTTGTAGGCGTTTTCATTAGCGTTTTGTTGTTGTTAACTGTGGTTTGTGTTGGGTCTACTCCCAGTAATTTTTTTTTAATGTGCAAAAGATTTGACAGACACTTCATGGAAGGAGATGGACTCATGTCGCAAAGCCCTGAGTCTCGATATTGAATGCATAACTTGGTTACATAATATTGTGTTAAGTACTGATCTTTAAAGAAATCCAAAGCAAACTCATGGCACACACCTATTAGAGTGACTAAAACAAGCCAAAAATCCATTGACCTTATCAAGTGTTGGCAAAGGCCCGAACAGACCAGAACTCTAGACTTTGCTGTTGGGCGTGTCAGTACAATCCCTTTAGGAAACAGTTTAGTGTTTCTAAAGTTTTTTCTTTTCCTTTTTTTTTTTTTGTTGTTGTTGTTGGGCTATCCCTAATAGTGTTGGTGGGCACTTGACTGAGCTTGGGGGACCTATGGTGCCAGGAATTGAACCTGCAAAGCATGTGTTCCAGCCCTTGAGCTGTCTTTCCTGGCCTTGGTATTTTATTTATTTTAAAAAATTTGACCTGCTCCGTTTCGGACCTGGGCCGGTTCACCCCTCCTTAGGCAACCTGGTGGTCCTCCGCTCCCGGAGGGTCACCATATTGATGCCGAA
>JAOXYA010121652.1:0-10457 GCA_028565675.1 Sorex palustris
CCCCCACGCCTGGCTGTCCTCACCGGGAGTCCCTTGGAGGGAGGCAGGTTGAGTTTCCCTCCCTCCATCCCTCCCTCCATCCCTCCTTCCCTTCCTCCATTTCTCTCTCCCTCCTACCCATTCTTCCTTTCCTTCCTTCTCTCCCTCCCTCTCTCCCTCCCTTCTTCCCTGGGCTCCTACACGCTTGCTGTGCTCCTTGGGCATTAGGTTGCAGAGTTGGCAGGGGTGGAACTTCCCGTTGAGGTGCTAGCGCACATTCTGATTATGGTGCTTACTGAGAGGAGGGCACTGTGGTGCTCGAACCCTTGCTCCCTGGGGGGTGCCCCTGGCCATAGTGCTCAAAGTCTTTTAGTTGTGGAGTTTCCATATTGATGTGACAGTGGGGTTCCAGGCGGTAGATTTGGATCCATGGGCTGTGCCCATCAGCAGTATCAGGGATTGAACTTGTGGCCTTGTGTTTGAATTTGAAGTTTGAGAACATGCACGTGGAAAAAGGGAAAGACCTTGCTGATGCTTCAAATGTCATCTAGGAACTGAACCTGCAACATCTTTGGTGAAAAGAGGGGAATCGGAGGCTGCTTTGAAGCAGTGAGGATGCACAGTACTGTGGAGGGGTGTGGGGTGATTCTCAAAGGAGGACCAGGCCGGCAAAGACAGCGCACAGATGCTCTGGGCATTCTGGACATGGCTAATTACTGTGTGTTAATTATTGACTCTCTTTGATATAACCTCTTTTATTTTTTTGGTTTGTTCTTGTATTTCCCCCTTCCACCTCTCCACCCACTGTAATGCTCAGGGGTTACTCCCAGCTCTGTACTCAGGAATCACTCCTGGGCATACTCAGGGGACCATCTGGGGTGCTGGGATCAAACCTGGGTCTGCTGCGTGCGAGGCAAACGCCTTCCTAACTATACTCTCCGATCTAATCTTTTAAATCTGGAGGTTTATTGTGAAAAATAAGTAATTTGCGCTTATCTTTTAGTTGTGGAGCTATCCAAATTCGGGACCACAGAGTGTCAGGGAATCGACTCAGGGCACTCTCCATGCAATGCGTAAACTTTGCTCCTTGAACCACATTTCCAGCACCAAAAAGTGTGTGTGTGTGTGTGTGTGTGTGTGTGTTTTAAAGGCTTCCCTGCTAGGGGCTGGAGTGATAGCACAGCGGGTAGGGTGTTTGCCTTGCACGTGGCCTGACCCAGGTTCGATTCCCAGCATCCCATATGGTCCCCTGAGCACTGCCAGGAGTAATTCCTGAGTGCACGAACCAGGAGTAACCCCTGTGCATCGCTGGGTGTGACCCGAAAAGCAAAAATAAATGGATAAATAAATTAATTCATTAATTAATTAACTAAAGGCCTCCCTGCTGTCTGGGAGCTCTTCTGATTATTATCTCCTTTCTTAGCCTCCAGTAACTGGATTGAACTAAGAGTCGAGCAAGAAGCTTCAGATGACAGTGGTCGCTGGTTTACCTGTGGATTTAGAGAAAGATTTACCCTTTCTCAGTTTGGGTTTTCTCATCTGGAGGGGGAGAAGTGAAAACCTCGCTGCCCACACTGCTTTAAAGTAGCTGGTCCTTCTCAACACGGCCCATAAGGATCAAGCCATTTGCGAAGCAGTTTCACGGGTGTCTGTTGGGAGCTGGACGCTGCCTCCAGGCACGGGGCAGGGTGGAAAACAACTAAGGTCTGAGATCATGTGGGCTTGACTTCAAAAGGGCACGCAGACCCTCAACAAGGCAGGCACGAAATAAAATAGATTTCATGGTCGATGCTTATTAGGATGCCTGCCGGGAGCTGCCCTAGACAGGATGGTCACGGAGAACCTTCCCCAGCAAATAGGATTTGTTCTGAGACCTGAATGACCCGCTGTCTAACCTTCGGGAAGATCAGAAGGATGAGCATTCCTGCGCAGAGCCCAGGCGCCAGGGCAGGAAGGAGCCGGGTGAGATGGAGCCAGGAGGTCAGGGGACAGCGGGGGCAGCACCTTGCCCATTCCCTGGCCCGTAGTCACCCGCTCACTGACACTCAGCCCTTCCTCACTAGAGCGCTGCGGTGGGCTAAGCCAGGCACCACCAGGAGGAGCGAGAATTCCACCTCCCACAACTGCCAAGGGTACGTTGTTTCTCCCGCTAAAGGCATAAGCGCTGACTATCCACACGGCTGGACCATGGCTCTGCTTACGTGTAATAACACTCAGGCTTTTGGATCCTCCAACCGGCTTCGAAATCCCCTCTTTGCACCAATTATGTTTTTGTTTTGTTCCTTTGGCCCCTGATACATCACAGTTATCATCCATTCCATCCCCATCTCCAAGGTCAAGGCCCACGGCCCACTGTGCGTGCATTATCTCTATTTTATCCTTTCCCCCTAAGCCTATGTACCTAGGCTGAGGGCCCCAGGGTTCCTGCATGTAATTAAAAACAAAACAAAACAAAACAAAACAGGCCTGGTCTTTTCTTTCCCTTGAATTGAACAGGTTGTAAAACACAACATTCAACCAGAGAAGTGTGTAAGATATAAATTATTTGTATTTAACTGTACAATGAACATATTTCCAGATGTCCCATTATTCCACAATCAAGCTGTGTCTATTTTCAATGATTTCCTCCTAATTCTTATAGATATTAAGAAGCTATATTCTTTATCTGAACTGAAGTGAGTTGAATCCTTGGTATCTTTTTTTTCTTCTTCTTTTTATTTGTTGGAGCAGGAGACCCACCCCTGGGCCTTCATATGAGTTCTACTGCCCTTGAATTCTACTCCAGAGCCAGATTCTGGGTCCAGATATCATTTTTCACACACTTTTGCATCCTCTTCATTATAGGTTTAGAAGTTGGTTGAAATGAATATTCCAGGCTGAGGCCCCTAGATTGTGATTTACTAATCTGGGGTCAAATTCGTTATTTGTTCATTCATTCATTTTGCTTTGGGGCCATTCATGGCAGTGTTCAGGACTTACTCTTGGTTTGAGCTCCAGGATCACTCCTGGTAATGCTCAGGGGACCATATAAAGTGTCAGATCAAACCAGAGCGAGCAACATGCAAGGCTAGAGCCTTAACCCCTGTACTGTCTCCCCAGCCTTGAAATTTATTTTTAAACTGAATTTATCCATTTGCCATACCAAGGGATCAAACCTAGGCGCTCACACACAGAAGGCAGATAATCCAGAGGAAAAAAAAAATAGGATAATCCAGAAAAATTAAAAAGACTAGACAAAGGAGAATAAAATACACAAAAGAAACTTTGGAAGTTTCCATTCACCCCCCCTTTCACATTTTATGATGCGCTTCTATGATGTGCTAATAGAAATTAAGTTAATTTCAAGCGCCATCAAAGTTTTATTGAAAACCTGTTGGCCCCTTTTCCTTCCCCCCACCCCAATAGGACTCTGAGATGATGTCACATCCAGCCACCATCTACTTAAGCTCCCACACGGCCATGATCCAGAGACACACAAATGAATCTCAGACCTGAGCAACTTGCTGCAGCGATCTCTTCAAACCCTATTTATTAAAATTTTAGAATTCCTAGAGCCCATGGCCACTCTTGCAGCCGCGCGACATTATATTGTATCCATAACAAACAATACAAAATACACTGTCTAGCGTTGCCTTTTCAGCAAGTATGAGTGGTGGTGGGACTAGTCTCGAAATATTGAAGGTAACTAAAGTAGAGAAAGAGTATTGAGCACATTGTCTGCCACACAGGCAGGGGGTGGTGTGGAATGTTGGGGGTGGATACTGGGGATTTTGGTGGTGGAAAATGTGCACTGGTGAAGGGATGGGTGTTTGATGAATGTATGATCAAAACTCAAACATGAAAGTTTTGCTCTTGTACATCACGGTGAATAAAAAAAAGAAAAAAGAAAAGAAAATCTGTTGGCTTGGTGTGTGGGAAGCCCAAGTGGAGAAGAAGGGGGTGCTATGACCTCCTACTGAGGTTGTGCAGGATCATAGATTGTTCCTGGTTTCTTGGAACTCAGGAGATTCTTTGGTGTATCTCTGTAACACTTCAATTTTATTCCAGACTGCCGTACAGCCATTGCCAAACTTACTCAAGATTTTTTGTTTTACTCCATGTACAGATTGCAAATAAGATAGGGGAGAGATATGGAGTATGAACACCATTCCAACCTACCTCCCCTGATGTGAGCTCAAACTTATTGGAAGCAGGGTCTTTGCAACTCCCTAGAAATGAGTTTATGTTGGATTGAATTAACCTTATGGGTACCAATGACCTATACCCTAAGAAGAGGGACATTTGGGCATAGAACAGGGTGAAAGGCCATGGAAAGATGAGGGCAGAATGCCAGCGAAGTGGCTTAGCAGTAGAACCTTGCATGTGTGAGACTGGATTTTAACCCCAGCACCAAAGAGAGAGAGAAAAAAGAACCATGGTAGATATTGGGGTGACAGTTTAATAAATCAAGGAACCCCAAAGATTGCAGGCAAAGAGTTAGAGGAGATAAAAGAAAGAGTGCAGACCTTGGTGTGTGTGTATGTGTGTGTGTGTCGGGGGGTGGGGGGTTGGTGGTGTGGTATTTGTTAACAGTCCTAGGATATGATCAGAAAAATTTCAACTGCATTTAGGCAGAAAAGTAGCAAGTCATGTGTCGAGGGGGTAGGAGTGTGGGGCTAGGTGGGAAGCCCAACTGGTTTGGGATTCAGTGTGAGGGCCCAGGAATTCGGGTGTTGCTCCGGCTCTTTGCTGCTAGGGTTACTTGGGTCTCCAGGTTGCTTCTAGTGATACTCAGAGACCATGCAGTGCCAGGGATTGAACAGGGTTCAGCTGCATGCAAGGTACATGCCTTAACTCTATCCCCCCTCAATAGTCCTCAAAAATATTGAGGTTTGATCTAATGGAATGCATTGTAAGAAAATACAGGAACTTTGCTCAGCACCGAAGCAGGGGCTGTCCAGTTCTCTCTCCAGTGAAAATCAGCATAGCATTTTCATGAGTCCCAACATCTCTGACCTTAGTTCAACTGAGTCTAGTTGCACTGCAGACTCAGTGAGTTTTCTAGAATCTCTTCACCAGTGCTGGGAAATGGCTCAGAATCTACAGCACCTGCCTTCATGTGAGAGGCTGTGAGTTTGACCCCCGGTGCCATCTCTACGCACTGGGGTGACCTCACATCTCCCACCCCTACCACAGCTGTTTTCTGGGAGCAACAGGGACCAGTGTGTAAATGACACACCCTAATGACGCCTGGACTCTAGACAAGCACCACAAACCTGGTCAGAGCAGCAACAGAATCAGCAGAAGGAAGGGAAAGGGAAAATTGGTAAAAAAAAAATTTTTTTAAGCCTCTGATCATATCATCCATGTACTTCAAACCTTTAGTGGTTCTCACTTTGCCTCAGCCATTCTCTTTGCCACTTTAATCTTACCTCACAGGGCTTCTTCTCTATAAGGAACTTTTTTTTTATGATCCCCACTGCCAGGACAACTACTGTCAATGCAAAACTATTCATGGGACACCGCAGAGATGCCTTCTCTGGTTAATTGCTGCTCAAGGTACGGGCTCAGGTCACACTGTACCTGCCACCAGTGTGACTAACTAACCAGCCTTGTTCCTCATTGTGATGTTCATTGATCATAAAAAAAAATTGGGGGGCGTATTGCAGAGAGATAGTACAGCAGGTAGGGCATTTGGCATGCATGTGGCCAACCTGGTTTGATCCCAGGATCCTATATAATCCCCCGAGCTCACCAGAAGCAATTCCTGAGTTCAGAGCCAGGGGAAACCCCTGAGCACTGCTGGGTGTGGCCCCCAAACCAATGAAAAACCAAAACCAGGAGAAGTAATAAGAGGCCGAAGAGATAGAGTAACAGGTAGGACATTTGCTCTGCACCGCTAGGTGTAGTTCCCCAATCAAACAAGACAAAACAAAAATGAAGAGATGGCTCAAGAAGCTGGTGTGTATGCACTGTATTGGCCCCACCCACACACCCCCAGGACTGTACACCCACACTCCCTGCTGTACAAGCTAGGAGTAAACAAAACAAAACAGGGCCACACACGGTCTAAAGGGAAAGGCACTTGCCGTGAATACAGTCCATCTTTCCTCCTAGGTTTGGTGCCTGTTACTACCAGGAGTGGCCCCTTAGCAAAGAACCAGAAGTTTCCCCCTAGCACCGAGCACTGCTGGTGTGGGTCCCCCTTCAAAGGAAGACAAAGCAGCAGCACCCGCAGCAAAGTTAGTGAGTAGAGCCCTCAAAGCAGTTGTTTCATTGAACACAAGACGAGTGACTCTTATCCACCCTGAAGAGACTGACCTTCAGTAGGTTCCATGTGTTTCTTCTCAGGACTTCTTCCTGGGTCTGTGCTCAGTGATCACTCTGGGTAGTGCTTGGAGACCATATGGGGTGCTGGGGATTGAACCAGGGGTAGCCTTGTGCAAGGCAAGCACCCTACTGGCTGTATTATCTCTCTGGTCTTGGTACTGTCTGTCTCCAAATAAGGAGCGGTTTAATGGAGCTATAAATTTGGCTAGTTTGATGTTAACAATTAAACATGTTGAACAGGGAAAAACGAGACACACTTTTTTTTTTAATAAACAGACCTGGTCTATGGTCTATAAATTTTGTTAGACTTTTTTGAGTGCCTCCTCCCGTCCCTCAGCTGGTAACAGTTTTCACAAATGTTTCATATATATATATATTTTCCTCCCCTTCTAATAAGTAATAGGTAAGTCTTCGTGGTCATCTATGAGAACGCTATTCGGGTCTCCCAAAGAGGAATTGAAAGAGCTATGCTTGGAATATCACGTTTCGCTCAAATGAGAGAAAGAATCCGGAGTTTTGACCTCTGTCGACGATCAAGAATCAGGGACACTGTCTCGTTTGCCAAGGTGTCAAAAATCAGATGGGCTGGTCACGTAATGAGATTTTGAGACGACCGCTGGACTAGAGCCGTTACTGACTGGATTCCACGGGACATCAAAAGACCATGTGGCCACCCACCTACCAGATGGTCAGACTTCTTTATCAAGACCATGAAAGATCGGTTTGAGGTTCTTTGTGTTCCTAGAATGAACAGACGCCATTGGGCTACACTAGCAAGTGACCGGGACAAATGGAGACATTACTGGTGCCTGCTTGAGCCAATTGACGATTAACGGGAAGTCAAGTGATCAAGTGATTTAGCACGTGTTTGAAACTCTAGAGTCCCTTGTGACTTCTAAATACTCAGCTTGTTTTTGTTATTGTTTCAATTTCTTCTTGGTTTTGGGGTCACACTCAGCAATAGCAAGACCTATTCTTTTCTCTGCACTCAGAGATCACTTCTGGTGGTCTTAGGTGGTGGAACCTCTGGGGATGCAACCTGGGTTGGCAGTATGCAAGGCAAGCACACTACCTGTTATACTATGTCTCTGACCCCTCCTTAGTTTTGTTTTTTAAATAGTTTTGGTTTTCCATATTTTTTTTATAACAACACACTCAATAAGCCCTCTCCAAACCCTAAGGTGCTTTCAGAAGGTTTTAAGATTGAATTTCCTATCACAAAATAAAAGACAAATAAAACTAAATTTTAAAAAGTACAATACAAATAGAAAACTGAATGCAAATACCAACATAGTAAATCAAATCCAAACATGGGGCCAGAGAGATGGTACAGTATAGCTGTCTTGCAAGCAGCCAGATTCAATGTCTGGCATACCATATGATTCCCTCAAGCACTTCATGGAATGATTACTGAGTGCAGAGCCAGGAGTAAGCCCTGGGCACCTTTCCACGTGGTTCAAAAACAAAAACAAATAAACACAAATACAAAACCAGAACCCAAATCCCAAACCCCCAAACCTCAAAACTCACAAACAGATCTCTAAAATGTAGGTATTCCCAAGGACAAGGTTAAGAAGATTCAGTGTTATGAGGATATCAGGTACTCAATATTAAACTATATATATGTGTGTATATATATTTGCTTTTGGGGTCATACCCAGTGATGCACAGAGGTTACTCCTGGCTCTTCTTCACTCAGCAGTTACTCCTGGTGGTGTTCAGGGAACCATATGGGATGCTGGGAATTGAACCCAGGTTGGCTGCATGCAAGGCAAACACACTCCCTGCTGTGCTCTCTACAGCCCCATAAACTGTATATTTTAATTTTTCTTTTTGCCTTTGGGTCATACCTGACAATGCTCATGGGTAATTCCTGAATCTTCATTCAGTAATTACTCCTGGTGGTGCTCAGAAGACCGAACTATTGCTTTAGCTCCACAACAATATATTTTAATTCTAACTCAGTCACAATCCAAATGATTCTATTAATGGACAAAAAGGTGGGGGGTATTGACCACTGATTCTCATACTAATTTTTAATAAAGATATATAGGAATATTTTTCTGATGATTATAATGATGTCTAATGAGTTTTATAACCATAATATTAAATTAGATTAGAAATAAAGATAGGCATGAACAAGAGAGATAGTACAGTAGGTAGGATGCTGGACACCTCCAAATTCTACAATACAGTGGATGTGGGCTTAATTCCCAACACATGTAGTCTCCCGAGCCTTGCAGGGAGTGATTCCTGAATACAGAGCCAGGAATAAAACCTCCTATGAATGCTTCCCCCCACCAAAAAGAGGAGAAAGATATTATAATAATCATATAAGAAAAAAAGTCAGCCTAAGTATCGTATTTGGTTTTGTTAAAAGTTCAGTGAGCTACCAGAAAGATATAGCATAAAGGGATGAAATACATGTCATACCTGCTTGAGGTTCAAAGTTGATCTCTGTCCTTGGCATTACATGACCTCCCAATCCCTGTCGCAGAGCTACCAGGTGTCACCCTGGCAGACCCCCAACATCATTGTGCAAGGCAGTTGGCATTGCTGCCTCAAGGTTAAAACCAGGTCGGAACCACCAGTAGTGCTGGAGCATCCTAGGTCCTCCTAATCCCCACTGGGGAACTCTTTAGAAATGTCATTAGAGAAAAAAAATAGCTCAAATGTCATAATGTACTGACACTTGGCTAGATATCAAGAAAAAATAAACTAAAGTGACCATCTCTCTTGCATTGAGAAATAAATCATTAGGTCGAACTTTATGAAATTGCTGATCTTTCACATTTTGATCAATGTGTTGTTCTAATATATTATTCATAAGTAAATTAGAACCATAAAATAAGTTTATTTCATTTTAAACAAAGACTATTTAAGTTTTTACTTCATTTTAAAATATAAATTGATTTCCAAATAAGAAACAAACTATAAAAGTCTGTTAGAAAAAAATTTTACTATTTTAATGATATAATAGCATTAGAATCATATAAAAAACAGTACAAAGTTTTTCATCAAATTGAAAAGCAAATAAAAAATGGGAAGATATTTTCAACACATGCATTCAGCCCTGTGAACTGTCTCTTTAGCCCTAATAAGTTGTTTTATCTCTGGAGCCTTGTGAAAGTGGGGGTAGGTAGCCTCCTTTCCAGATGTGGTGGTGGGGTGACTCCAGAAGCCCCAGCAGCCACATCCATATCCCATAGTCACTGTCATGAAAACTCATTGGCCCAGTTCTACAGATCCTGGAGTTGCTGAACACCTCCAAATTCCACAATACAGACAGCTCAGTAGGATCACAGCAAATTTGATAGGAAAGTTGCATAGAAGTCAACTAAGCTCAATAAACAAAAGCAGTAACACAGATGGCTCAACTAGCAACAGCTAAGTAAACTCAGACAATGAGATCGAACAATTTTCACAACTTTTCTTCTAGTGAAGTAATTTCAATAATTCCATTAGTTATTTAGTTTTAACAATAATTCAAAATCAATTGTTTTGTGTCTACTAATGGGGCAGGCTTGGGGAGTGGATGGGAAACTGGACAATGGTGGTGGAAAGGTTAGACTGGTGATAGGATTGATGTTGATACACTGAATGCCCAGAACAACTGTATTATGAACATTTTTATAAACCATGGTGTTTAAATTAAGTATTTTTTTAAAAAAGAAATTGTTTCCACACATACAGTCACATGTACACACACAGACAATAATATTACCAAAGCCTCAACTTCATATATAAGTGGAAATCAATGTACTATTTTCATTTATACATTTTTTTGGTTATTACTAGAACACCTGTTAATAGTATGTATTTACTTAGGACATGTTTATCAAATTCTGTTGGATGTACTATCCATTGTACTCTGTTGCTAAAACATGAAAATGAAAGTCTGTAAGTGAAGGAAAAAGAAAGGATGGAAGTGAGAAAAAAAATCAAACAAGTTACAGTGGGTAAGTTGCTTGCTTTGCACACAGCTGTTCTAGGTTCAATCCTCAGCATCCCAGATAGTCTCCAGAGCCCACCAAGAGTGATCACTGAGTGCAGAGCCAGGGGTAATCCCTAGACACCACTGAGTGTGGCCCAAAACAAAAATAAAAGGTAAAGGCCCTCCCGTTGATCGTCGATTTGCTCGAGCGGGCCCAGTAACGTCTCCATTGGAG
>JAOXYA010121658.1:0-10457 GCA_028565675.1 Sorex palustris
CTCCTTTTGGGTGTTGTGGTTTGCAAAAGAGGCAATGAGTGGCAATCATGTTTGGTCTATAGTCTACTTTCAGCATATTCTTTTATGCTAACATTAAAAAATTGTGATCCTTTATAGAAACAAGGAAATCTTACTTTCTGGATTAGACATCTTCATCTTGGTCTGAATCCAGTCCTCATTAGAAATACATTAAAGTCATCATTTACGGCAGCCAGGTGTTTGGATGCTGAAGATAATTTGGTGCATTCTTTACAACTCACCTCGTCTGTGACAATGCTGACCCATTTTTCTTTATTAAAAATCATATAGCAACTAAATTAATGAAGAAATAATGACTTAATTTGGGACTACCCAAAATGAACTTAAGTGCATTAGAGTAGTTATTGAGCTAGTTGTGAAAACTTGAGGATGATTGAAGAATTGTGGGGATTGGGTGGGGGAAGGGGCGTCTTTCCCTACAGAGCTCATGACTCTAAACTTAGGGATTAGTGCAAAACCATTTCTGGTGCCACAGATCAAATTGGAACCAGCCACATGCAAGGCAAGCACTTTCCCTCTGATACTGTCTTTCTGGTCCTCAAACTTGGAATCTAACAAATTTGGAATCAAGATGTTATCGTGAATCAAGATGCTGTTGAGAAAATGAAAGATTCAAGAAAAGCAGTGATTGTGAAAAGGGACAGTACTTAGCAGCCAGTAGGCACTTGAAAACTCTTTACGCCCATTTGAGGGTCTAGTATAAAGATACTATAAAGGAGGTGCATAAGACCCCATAGTTCTATCCTATTCCTCTTCCACCTCCCTTCCCCTCTCCAGATCTCTTCAATTATCACTGAGGATATTGCTGTAATAGACTAGATGCACGTACACTATACAGACACACACATATTCACCTTGTATGTGTATGTCTATGTGCATGCATATTTCAATAATTTTGATTAGTTGCACTGGAAAAGGCTTACCAACTATGAATTGTTACATATAGATATGTATCAGGATACTATTAAGCTGGCAAGTTAGATGTTAGGTCTTAGCTGTCTTTAATTTTTCCACACTCCTCCCTGTAAGTTTGAGGCCGTTGACATAGGTTATTATATGTAACCCATGTCACGTTCCATCTCTACTAGATGAGTGTGCAGACGGTAGCATCACGTGACTATCAGGTGGTGCCCTCTTTCTCCAAAAAGGAAAGTCTTTGTGCCAAGTTAGTGAGTTTGTTCTTATTTCTGGCAGGATTAAGATATAGTTGATGGCTGTGCGAACTGAGAGGCACTGTAGGGTCCTTGTACCCCAAAAGTTTCCTAAGAACACTTGATGTCACAGAGAGGGGCCTAATCCTCTTTCGATAATATTACTGGGTTCATAACAAAATGTGAAACCTGATGATGCAGTATCAGATTTACCAAGGCAGTGCTGACCTGAACCCCGACTGGGGAGAACCATTTATACATGGCAGATGCGTTTCAGGACCTTGTGACAACAGAGAAGCCAAGGGGATGAGATGGGCTGCCTCCTGTATCTGTCTTAGTGCAGGAAGGAAGGTCCTGCATGCCTGGGCTGAGGAGGAGCCTGGCAGGCTGCTGAGTCCAGGCCTCACTCAGAGCTGTCTCTGCCTTCAGGGTTGAATTCCAACAGGGTCTCGGGTCCCTCTTGCCTGCATCGGTAAAATGGGAAAGCCACAGCCTTGGGGTCAGCCACAGTACACCCCCAAGTGATGAGTCGGGGACAAGCGGAGTTATGTAGACCCACAGTGCACGTCTCCCATGTGTTTCTGGCCAGAAGGAACCGTGTCACCTACTGTTGAAGAATGATGATTGCTGGGTTGAGTGGTGGAGCATGTGCCTTCTACGTGTGAGCCCCAAATTCCATCTCCAGCACTCTCAACACTGTCAGGTGTGACCCTACATGACCCTAGATGTGTGTCTGTGTCTAGCGGTAAAGATCACTGAGCCTTCTAGAAGAATCTAGTTCTGTCTGTTTCTGATCAGAAATCTTCTTGCACTTTCTCTTCGATCTCGCACTGTAGATATGCCTATATCCAGATAAGTGTCTGCCTCAGACTTTGCTCTTATTCTTCCTTGTCACTTTTTTTTCTTTTTTTTTTTTCCTCATTAGCTTTTTGGGTCACACCTGGCGATGCACAGGGGACACTTCTGGCTCTGCACTTGGGAATTACTGCTGGTTGTGCTCAGGGTACCATATGGGATGCTGGAGACCGAACCCGGGTCGGCTGCGTGCAAGGCAAACACCGTATGGGATGCTGGGGATCAAACCCGGATTGGCCACGTGCAAGGCACACACCCTATGGGAAGCTGGGGATCGAACCTGGGTTGGCTGCATGCAAGGAAAACACCCTATGGGATGCTGGGGATCGAACCCGGGTCAGCTGTGTGCTGGCAAACACCCTACTTCTGTGCTATCACTCCAGCCTCATGGTTTTTGTTTTTAAAAAGCTGGCCTTACCAAAATTTAGTATAGAAAATAAGAGGGGATTAAGATAATTATTAATACCACGTGTGGTGTGACTTTGTTTTGGGGGGTGGGGCCACACCCAGCCATGCTTATGAATCACTCCTAGCTGAGTTCTGGGGACTGTACATGGTGTCAGAGATCTAGCTGGGTTGGCCGCATACAATTAAGGTGCCTTCCTTGCAGTGCTCTCTCTGGCTTTACACCAGACCTGACCTGATGGGAAATTAAAAGTGGGAAGCTTCATGGAAGCTGAGGGAGAGGTACAGGGATGCAAGCTGACAGGAAGGGTCAGGCTCAGTCCCCAAAGGCCACTTCTTCCTGTAGGGTCCTCCACCTGGAATGGGGATTTGAGGGGAATTACCTCTCAGACTCTGTTAATGTGGATACAGCATAAGCAAAGTAGAAGATTTAGTTGAGAAATTCTAAGCAATCAGCTTTTCACACAATGAAATTTTAAACATGACCCTTCTTGAGAATTCTGTACCAGATTTATTCACAGGAAGGTTCACCACCTATTTCCAGGGTAAGCTGGATTGGGTAAATGGATTTCATGTACACACAATGTATTTTAAACCAGTACTCGTATTTGTAATGATAGGATATTACGCAGTTCATTTAAAACACCACCCCAGTTTAAGAAGCAGAACAGAATTAATAATTAATAATCCTTGGAATCTACTCTATGCCAGTTCTTAACCAGTGTTATCCTTTTTGGATTCATGCAGGTTCTTTGCACACTTAAAATATATCATCCTCCTATACATGGTTGCAACCCTGAAAGCTGTGCTGGTTGGGTTTTCCTACTTGGGGGTCTTACAAGCCCTTACTCAGTATTTAAGTTTAGCAGCTTTCGCCACTTGGTTTTGGAGGCAGTTTGGCTGCTATTTAGTGCTGCAGCCTGTTGAGGAAATTTGAATTGTTTCCAATTTCCCTGTCTTGAACAAGATTGCTGTGCTCTTGCTTACACACCGGTGAATGTACATTCTGTAGGACAGTTGTCTAGAAGCAGGATCACTGGCTTAGTAATGCCAAGGGCTTCCTTACTCAGCTTCTGTTGACGGAATTCAGTGCACGAATGGTTTTTGGCAGTGTGGATGCTTCTACCAGTAGCACGGTTTTCATTGTTCCATGTTCTTGTAAACAGTGATCCTAAGCCTTCGGATGTTTTATCAATGAATTCTCATTGTTGTCACTTATCATTTGTGATTCCAGATTATTAACCAGGCTGAACATTCTTTCCTTCTCATCTTTCTATTAGATTTGTTAGTTTCTTATTTTTATTCAATCTCCTGCATCATCCAAGTACTTTTTTCTTTCTTTTTTTCCTTTCCTTTCTTTCTTTCTTTCTTTCTTTCTTCTTTTTTCAGTTTTTCCTCTCTAGGCTTATGTTTTATAATGTATCTTATATGTAATAAATCTATTTTGTTATGAAATATACATTTTATGATAGTTATTTATTATATATATTATATACATATATATCCTATTGGGTAGAGCAATGGCATAGCAGGTAGGGTGTTTGCCTTGCACGTGGCTCACCCAGATTTGAATCCTCCATCCTTCTCCAGCCCAGCAAGCTCCCAGTGATGTATTTGATATGCCAAAAACAGTAACAACAAGTCTCACAATGGAGACATTACTGGTGCCTGCAGGAGTAAATCATGAGCAATGGGAGGACAGTGCTACAGTGCAGTGCTACAGGCTTATGTCTTATTTTTATTTTGTTGCCTTTGTTTGTTTGGGGACCACACCCAGCAGTGCTGAGGGCTTACTTCTCTTTCTGAGCTCAGAGATCACTCCTGGAGGGCTCAGTACACCCATATGGAGTGCTGAGGATGAACTCTGGTCATCTGCATACAAGGCAACTACCCAGTGTACTATCACTTTGGGCCCCTAATACTTCTCTTATGTTTGTGTCTAGAAGTGTATGTTTAGTACGTTGGTGTGTCGTACCTTAGCTGGTTTTTTTTTGTTTTTTGGATCACACCCAGCAGTGGTCGGGGCTGATTCCTGGCTCAGCTCTCAGGGGGCCATATATGGTGCCAGGATCCAACCAGGCTAGACAAGCCCTCCTCACTGTTCTATTGCTCAGGCTGCACCTTGATTTTGTTTGGGGAGTTCTCTCCTGGCAGGGCTCAGGGCACCATATGTGTTCCTGGGGATTGTAGACTATGTTCAGCACAAGGATCTTAATCCCTGTGTTCTCTCTCTGCCCCTGTATAGTCTTAATATGGTGAAAAAGATTTTCTGGTATCTTTATTTCAACCCTTAGCATATAATGCTTTGTATTAATGATTGTTTACTTTTCAAGTCTTATGACTTTAATGAGATTGGAAGACTCGTGGGAAACAGAACATCTCTATAACTTTGTTTTTCACGCCTGGAGATGCTTAGTGTTCTCTTTATTTATGTTGTTAATCACAGATCTTTCCTTGAGAACATGTGCATTTTGTGATTTTTGAGAAAACATAAAAGTGTTTACTCTTTAAATTAGAGCTGTGCTTATTTTAAAAAATTCAGACACAATAATTTTTAACCCAGTTAATAGAGTTTAAGGTATAGCCATATTTTAATAATGCAGTTCTACATTCTAAATCAGTTGCTGGTTTGTTTTGTTTTGGGGTCCACACCCATCAGTGCTCAGGGGTTACCCCGGCATGATGCTCAGGGGACCATCTGCAATGTTGGACATTGAACCCAGCAAGTAAGGGTCCATCTGCCCATTGAACTGCCTCTCCAACTTGCTAGATTCGTTTGAAATCCTAGATGCAGTGTGAATTGTGCAATAACAGAAATGTCAAGTTTATTATTCTCGCTTAGTCACTTTTGGGCTTCACCCAACAGTGCTTGGGGGTCTACAGTGGCTCTGTGTGGGAGTTACTTCTAGAGGCGCACATGTGGTACCAGAGATCGAATTGGTATTGGCCACAGGCAAGAAAACTGCCTTGGACGCTGAACTATAAAATCCTATGATTTTATAACTATTTTTAGTGGTTTTTTTTTTTTTAAGGAGGAGGGGGGAACATCCCCAGCAGTGTTCAGGGCTTACTCCTGGCTCTGTGCTCAGGGACCTGGGATCTAACCAGGGTCAGGTGCAGGCAGGCAGGCTCCTTACTCACTTGCTAGCTCTCCCGCCCATGGTACCATTTTAAAATTTCTTTGAATTTAGACCTCTGGTATTTGTTCTTTTAGGAATCCCTTTGAAACGCATGGCTTCTTTGTTCTGTTTTTTTTTTCCTTAACTTTCATTTCAGAAATCCTATCTTCTTTTATCATACAGTCGATATGCAGTTTACTTCGTATGCTCTCTCTTGTTTTATTTCATTGAGTTTGGTTCTTTTTATTATTATCAATTGCTGTTATTGTCTCTTAGATGAGAATTTCATTTTGGCCAGTGTATTTTTCAAATTTTATTGAGTTTTTTTTTTAAAAGTTTTCTTTTTAGTTCATTGAGTTACTTCAAAGTAACTATTTTGAATTCTTTATCAACTAGATCACAAATTTCTTGTCTTTGAGCTTGGTACGTGAGAATTCTTTTTTTTTTTTTCCTGTTTCCGATGTTCTGTTTCCTTTATGTTTTATGCTCCTGCTTTCTCATTTGCTGTAATAGACACCTGGGTTGGTCTTTGCTGGTTGCCCTTATATATGGTAGTCCGACGGTGTTATCTCCCCTTTTCTCTGCATGGGGCACGCTTGCTCCACTCATTGGCTCCCTCTTGTGGCATTATTCCTAAGCTTTTGCGTTACTGGGGGTGATTTCATCTTACCTGGAAACTTCTCTTCTGCCTTCCAGAAGGTGGTGCTGTAGCTCTAGTTTGAGCTTTATCCACTGCCGCACAAGGCAGCCTGTTTTCTGCATGTTCCCCTTTCCTGCAGGACCTCTGTGTAACTGTACATGCATATAAGTGGGCACAGAGCCAGTCTGAGAGTTCTGGGGTGGGCTTAGCACTGAAACTGGTAGTGGAGCACTTGAAGCTTTTCTGCAGCACTGACCTCTTCCCTGTGATAGCTGGAGCTGCCTCTTTCCCTGTTTTCCTCCCCAGCATGACATGCTCCTACAGGCTTCGGGGACCACATTTCTGGGGATTGAACCCCGGTTGCCTCGCACAAGGCAAGTGCCTTACCTGATCTATTCTTGCTCTGGCCCCAATGCACATTTCATTTCATTTTATTTTTATTTATTTGCTTTTTGGGTCACACCCAGCAAGGCTCAGGGGTTCCTCCTGGCTTTGCACTCAGGAATTACTCCTGACAGTGCTCTGGGGACCATATGGGATGCTGGGAATCGAACCCAGGTCAGCCACATGCAAGGCAGATGCCCTACCCGCTGTGCTATAGCTCCAGCCCCACCAATGCACATTTTAAATAGTACATTTGCTCCTGCTATTTCAGAAGGTGGCCTTGCCTGATGCAGGAAAGAAGAGGTATTTCACTGATTTCCTTTCAGACTCGGCTGTATCAGAGCTTGCCTGTCCCTCTGTGGGTCTTACTCAGTGAAGTTTAAAGGGAAAACGTGTTTCCTTGAATTGGCTTGGCCCTGGGGATGAGGTGCCAGTGTTTTGAGAAAGGTTTGTGTCAGGGATTGAAGCTGACACAGCTTCTTCATGTGTCTCCCCTGAGTCATCACCACTTTCCAAGCAGCCCCCTGGGGGAAGTGGACACGTATTGATTGTGACAGTGATGACTTCATCCCCACCCCCTGCCCTTATTGTTGCTACTGACTGGGGTGCCTACATGCTTGGTTGGGGGTGGGGAGAGGGGGAGGCTGCTTGTACTCATGGCAGTAGGGGTCCGCACACCTGGAGGAGTTACTTGCTCACTCCTTTCCACACTTTAGTGCAGGTTCCCTCCAGGGGCTGGGTGTGCTAGTCGTGGTGGGTGCGTGCATGTACTTGGTTGAGATGTAGGAAGTCCCTTAAAAGCAGCTGCTGGGATGCTCTGAGCACATGCCAGGTGGGGAAAGTGCTGCAGAGGGAACTTGCAACCTTGGGTTTGCAAGGCAGGCACTTTCTCTGGGTGCCATCCTCAAGTCCCTCCTTTGCTTTTTGTTATTTTAATTTTATTTCTCTTTCTGATTAGGAGCCACACCTGCCCCTGGGCTCACTCCTGGCTCTGTGCTTAGGGATTACCCCTGGCAGGACTCACAGGGGACCATATGGGGTGCTGGGAATCGAACCTGGTTGGCTGCGTGCAAGATAAGAGCCCTCCCCGCTGTACAATTGCCCCTTTCCACTTAGTTAGCAGTGCCAAGTGCCCTCCCCACTGCGGAACCCACACGTTTTCACTGCCCCACTTCTGCTCCGCCTTGACCGACTCCTCCTCTCTCTCTCTCGGCCACAGATCTTCAAGCAGGCAGGATGAGCACCAAAGCCTTCACGCTGGTCCCTGCGGTGGAGCGGGAGCTGCTGATGGGCGACAAGGAGCGAGTGAACATCGAGTGCGTGGAATGCTGCGGCAAGAACCTCTACGTGGGCACCAGCGATGGCTTCATCGTCCACTTTCTGCTGGAGGAGCAGCCGCAGCCCGCGGGCACGGCCACCTTCACGGCCACCAGGCAGCTGCGCCGGCACCTGGGTTCCAGGAAGCCAGTGGAGGAGCTGCGGGCGGCGTCGGCCCTCAGCCGGCTGCTGGTGCTCTGCGAGAGTTGCATCACGCTGCTGCACATGACGAGCCTGGAGCCTGTGCCCTCGGGAGCCCGCATCAAGGGGGCGGTGGCCTTCTCGCTGAACGAGAACCCCGTGAATGGGGACCCCTTCTGCGTGGAGGTCTGCATCATCTCCACCAAGCGCAGGACCATCCAGCTCTTCCTGGTGTACGAGGACCGCGTGCAGATCGTCAGGGAGGTGCCCACCCCCGAGCAGCCCGTGGCCGTGGCTGTGGATGGCCACTTCCTGTGCCTGGCCCTGACCACCCAGTACATCATCCTCAACTATAGCACAGGCACCTCACAGGACCTGTTCCCCTACTGCAGTGAGGAGAAGCGCCCCATTGTTAAGCGGATTGGGCGACAGGAGTTTCTGCTGGCGGGCCCTGGAGGGTTAGGTGAGTAGAGTTCTCCTCCATGTGGCTGGACAGAGGCGTAGCTGTGGGGACAGGGCTTGCTGAGATGGCAGTATCTTGCTTTGTGCATGGCATTTAACAGAACAAAAATAGAACCATCATAGAAGGAGTTTGATTTGGGGCTAAGGATACATCGGGAGAAAACAAGTTCATCTGTGCACATGTAAAATGGGTAGGGACTTCTTTCAGTGGGAAGATGGGGGATAGGGTCAGACCCAGGGGTGCCCAGGACTTACTCCTCCTGGCTCTGTGCTTCAGGGATCATTCCTGGCAGGGCTCAGAGGACCATTTGGGGTGCCAACATCAAACCCAGGTCAGCTCTATGCAAGGCAAGTGCCTTATCTCAGACCGTCTGGGAACTTAGCAGAGTTTCCAGTGTGGATAGGTTTGTCAGTTGATTGTGACTGGTAATCATTATTTTGTTTATTGGTTTTGTTTCTTTGAGCCACGCCCAACAGTGCCCACAGCCTATTTTTTGGCTCTGTGCTCAGGCATCCCAACTGGTGATGCTCAGGGGTCCATATGCGGTGTCAGCCACCTGTGAGGCAAAGGTCCCTGCTGTATTGTCTCTCCAGCCCGTGAAAGAGTCTTGCCTACTAGTTTTCTCCTACTGAAAAATATCCCCGAAGTTCCTTGGCTGATTTTGTATGTCTTGACAAGTTCTCGTTTCCACTCCATTGCTCTTCAACCTTGGAAAATGTGGGTATGGGTATCCCCTTTCCAAGGGGAGCTCTCCCAAGCCATGTGTAGGTGGCCCAGAGACCTTCTGCTGATTCTTGGGCAAAGGAGCCAGTGATGGAAAGTGAGGGCCCGTGGATGTGCTTCAGGGATTACAGGGGCCAAGTGGTGTCACAACCTTCAATGCTCAGGGGACCATATTGTGCTGGGGTTGGAAATGGGATTGATCACATGCAGGGCAAGCAGTTTAACCTCTGTACTGTCTCCAGTCCTCCCCCTCCTCTCCCTTCTCTCCCTTCCTCTTCTTCTTCTGCTTTTTTTCCCCCTCCCTCCCAATACTGGAGTCAAATCCAAGACCTTCCACATGCAAGGCAAGCATTCTCCCACTGAACTACATTCCTGACCCTGGGCATCTCATTTTAAAATGATGGATGCACACACATTTATGATAAAAATTCGGTATAGCGGCATTCTCCCTTGCACATGGCCGACCTGGGTTTGATTCGCAACATCCCATATGGTCCCCCGAACACCGCCAGGAGTAGTTTCTGAGTGCAGAGCCAGGAGTAACCCCTGTGCATCGCCGGGTGTGATCCAAAAAGAAAAGAAAAATAAAATCAGACTGTGTTGGTTAGTGCACCTTCCTGATATTCATTCACTCCCCCTTTCTTTTTTCTTTAGAGGACTTTTAGAGCAAAATGGTATGAGAAGTACAGAATTTCTCCACACCATTCCCCTCCCCCCTACCCACGCATCATAACCTCCCTTGTCACCAGTGCCCTGCACCAGTGTGGACATCTCTAGCAGTCTGCAGACTGCATGGACACATCACATCACAGTTCAGGTTCATCATTTATAGTAGAGGTCACTCTTGGTGCTGTACGTTCCAGGTGCCTGTGGTATCTGGTGAGAGTGCATCATCACTGAGGTATCTCACAGAGGACTTCCACAGCCCACAAAGGCCTGTTCATCCTTCCCAGGGGTTAACTCTCTGCAGCCAGGATTCCTTCCCCTATTCCTTTCAGTGGTCAAGTGTTAGACTCCATTCCACACTCAGCAGTTTGCACACACGTTTCCTCCATCTCTTTCCATGTCTCAAAAAGTCAGATTTTTACTTTAGGGAAAACAACAACGAAAAAGCCCACAATAGGATCCCAACTGCCTTTTCACTAAAAGTAAAGGTAAAGGTAAAGGCCCTCCCGTTGATCGTCGATTTGCTCGAGCGGGCCCAGTAACGTCTCCATTGG
>JAOXYA010121705.1:0-10456 GCA_028565675.1 Sorex palustris
TTTCTTTCTTTCTTTCTTTCTTTCTTTCTTTCTTTCTTTCTCTTTCTTTCTTTTTACACCTATGCTTTCCAAATTGTCTTTAATTATCATTCTTAAAAAACAAACATATAATTAGAGGATTGTATTTAGAAAGTTGTATGCCAGAAAGGTTTAAAGATAAAACTACAACAGGAAAAAAAATAATGACAATAATAAACAATTTTAAAGAAAAAGCCAAAAATCCCTGCAGCAATGCTCTGTGTTTCTAAATATCTCTTCTCGCCTCTGATTTGTTTTGCTATGTGCCACACGTGCTGTTCCTGGCTCTGTGCAGTAGTAAACCCCGATGGTGCTCAGGCAGTCTGGCCTCCTGTACTGCCTCTCAAGCACGTTGATTCTTTTGAGGAGCAGAAGGGCACCTGGGGAGCTGGGGACCAGCGGGGCAGGGCCCAGTGGTGTTTGGGGTCCTTGCAGTCCCAGGGATCTCCTGCCTGCCTTGCAGACCTACAGCACTCTCTACCTTCGCGCTCTCTCCCTTTCCCTCGCTTTTGAGTCTTGGAATATTTTTTGAGTGCTTTTAGTATTACGTGGCAGCCTTCTGGCTGAGTGAAGGAACAGCCAGGGCAAACACTGGAGGGAACAGTGAAAGAGCCGGTGTGTGTGCAGGGGAGAGGAAGCCAGTTCGTGGGAACTGGATAGGATTTCTTGGGGGATTTCTTTCCTTTTCCTCTAGTGATTTTCCTTTTCAGGGAGCTTTTCTTGCAGCCTGTGGTTCTGCGCCGTTCTTGTCCCTCTGCCGCCGCCTCCCTTCTTTTCTCGGGGCATCCCTTGTGTGCTTCCTTCCTCCCTGCTCTTTGCCCCAGCGTGTTACTGGATTGTTAGACCCGCTGAATCTAAAATGACTTTTCCTACTTTCTTTCTTGGTGATTCTTTGTATAGTCCCTTTATTTTGCTTCACAGTGTGATTTTAGGGTCCTGTGTGATTCATGCTTGGCTTAGAAGTGAGGTGTATGTGGTAGGAAACTCCTTACAATACTTAGCTCTGTGCAGTGAGCCTGCATTTCAGTGCTGGAACCACCAGGGCCACCCCCAACCCTGCTTGGCGAGACGTGTGGTGCTGGGGGTCCCAGATGTCCTGTCTCCCTGGCCCTCCTTTAATTTCATCATTGTCAAATTCTTTGGCACCCTGAGATGGGTTTTTTTTACCTGTCTTCCCAGTGTTACAGTTTGGTACTGTGTGTCATCTCCTGTTGTCCTTACATTACAGCCCCGTTTGACTTGTTGCCATGGTATCTTTCCTTTCTCTCGTCAGTCTGTTGTAAAGATTAATTTTCTTCTTATCTTTTCCCTTCATAGTGTATAATGGTTCCCAAGTCAGATCTAAAAACCTTAGTCTGGCCTTTAAGATCTATAATAATTTGATTTTACTTTACAGTCCTTTTCTTCCTCTACTGAAGTCAAACCAAACTCCTCTCTCTGTTCTCTTCTTAGTTAATCCTTACCATCCTATTTTTGTTTATGGTGTGCTTTCAGCTTCTACAGCTCAGTCCTATATTAGGAAATATGATTTTATTTCACCTCAGCCTCACAGAATATCAGAATCTCCTTTTAGAAATGAGGTATCTTGAAGAGAGTCCATTTAAATCAAATTCTAATTAGCTTGAAATTCTAATTCTCCATTTTTCCTTTCTGGTGTGAAAGAATCACAGTTAACAGCTTTGATTATGGAATTTAGAGTGACGATGCGAGTGACGTAAGGTCTCTTGTCCACTCTGCTTGCAGCCGCGCCCAGGCACCGAGTCCCGCTGCACAAGCCCACAGATTGGGAGCGCAAGATCCTCATCTGGTCAGGCCGCTTCAAGAAGGAGGAGGAAATTCCAGAGACGATCTCGTGAGTGCTGAACTTCGTGTTGTAGCAGCTTTATTTCTCCCTGGGTAGTTTCAAAGGAACAGCAGCTCCTCTGAGTCAGTTTCCACCACCTTTCCACCACGTCCTTTTCTCTTCTCTCGGTGTCTCCTCTTTGGCGAACACCAGGAGTGAGAACTGTGCTGGGCCGGGCTGCTATGTCTCGTCCTGGGTTTGTTACCCAGTGCTGTGTAGAGCTGCTCCCAAGACAGCCAGTTTGATTTCCTCCTTTAGCTCCAGAAGTATGACCAAATACTGACACTAACTGTTCTGACTTTGCTTTAAATCTAGGTAAATTAGTCAGATACTGATAATAATGTGTACCCTTAAAAAAATCTAGCCAACTGCTCGAGCATAGACATCAGTATCTTTATAAAAGCAGACAGCTCCTGCATTTGGTACAGTGCATCCTGTCGCTGCCTTCCTTGGTCCCAGCACCAGCCAGGGTCTTGGGACTTTCCCAGCGACTGTGGAGGATGAGCGTCCAGGCGTCTCAGGCCCCACATGAACATTGTGGGTAGTTCACAGTTGCTCCCTGACTTTAGAAGATGTTTTGGGGCCAGAGAGATCGTACAGTGGTAAGGCACTTGCCTTGATGGGAGCCTGGATTCGATCCCCAGCATCCTGTATGGTTTGCCAAGTCCTGCCAGGAGTGATCCCTGAGCTCAGAGCCAGGAGTAAGCCCCGAGCACACTGGGTCTGGCCCCCCCCATAAAACAACAGGAGAACCTCCTCCCTACTTTGGACATCTTTGTAAAAATCACAGTACATCAACTAAAAGAACATCATTTTTTGTTTGTTCATTTTTTTAAAAGATGTTTAGCAGCACTCCTAGCGTCCGCACCTCCAGAGGCCAGTAGTGCTCAGTTGTGACATGTCTTCAGATGATGCCGAATGTCCCCTAGGGACAAAATTTCCCCAGTTAAGAACCCCTGCTTAGGCATAATGCTAAGATGAATTGACTTGTATCTGGGCCAAAAGAGAGTGTGAGAAATGGAAGCTCTCTCTCCTGTGGGGGCCTCCTCTTCAGAGACGGGATCTCAGGACAAAGCTGCTGGACATTCCCTTCTAGCAAGAAACTGCCCCTGCAACCTTCTGGCTTCTGGTTCCCAGTCATGACTGGGAAAGATTTGGGTTCATTCAGGGTTTCTTTTCCTGGGAACTCTTTGTTCTTATTCAACAGAGAGAGCCCTTCTGCTTCTCCCGTCCAAATAGCTTAGTTTCACTTAGGTTGTCCTGCTTCATAGCTCAAGTGACAGTGTACTAGAGAGAGAATAAGAGCATGATGAAAAAATAATGACAGAAAGTTTTTGCTTTTACCCTACTGTTTTCTTAACTATTGCGGAAGAAAACAAAGTGGTAGATGCCTGGGATCCTGATAGATCCCAAGTAGACTTTGCCATGGGAATTCTTCCTCAGTCAGCATGGGAGGTGCTTCTAAGAGGCACTCACCCCACCGAGTCCTGCCTGCAGTGCCATTCCGAGAGCTCGCCTCTGGGCCCAGGGAGCTCACCAGGCTCTGCTTCACTTGCCAACTCTCGTCCCCAACAGAATATGGGACAACCTCATGCCCTTATTTCAGTGCATTTTACTTTTTTCTTTCTTTTTCAAGATTTCCATCACTTTCCATATAAACACCAATTCATCTAAAATACTGTCTACATGGGTGGTAAGTTTGTGACTGGTGGGATTGCACATGTTTTCAGCTGAGCAAGTCACTGATCTTAGCAGTGGTACCATGGCCCGCCCTGCCTGTAGACCCACCATCAGTACCTGAGAATCTCCGGCCAGACTGCTTCTTCACGGAGTCCCTATTCTCACATTGCCTTTTTATTGGTTTTGTTTTTGTACTACACCTGGTGATGCTTAGGTGTACTCCTGGCTCTGCACTCAGGAATTAGTCCTGGCTTGGGGGACCATATTGAGTACCGGGAATTGAACTCTGATTGGCTGGATGCAAGGCAAGCACCCTACCAGCTGTACTATCTCTTCAGACCTGTCTGTTGCCTCTTATATGCTTTCAAAGTCTTGTACTTATATTTACTCTGTCCCAAACTGTGTGCCTCCTTCCAAGCATTTAAAAATATCTTCCCCTGTGCTGGAGTGATAGTTCAGTGGGGAGGATACTTGCTATGGTCCCCTGAGTACCACTGGTGTGACTCCTAGATTCCACCCCCCCCCCCACCACCACCACCTGGCAAAAAAGAGAGAACAGTAATGATTCAGTCCTAGTTAAGGCATGTGGTTCTGCATTCAGAAGACAAGTTAGAAGACACTTAGCCAAGTAATACAATCTGTTAGTATTCAATATGCCAGACACAGTAACATTGTCATTTAGTTTTTGCAAAACATCAGTAAAAATAAAAACATCAAGGGAGCATCATTTAAAGGGTCTTTCTGCTAGTTTAGACAAGCTCGTCTTTTCCTGGTTTAAGGCAGAGAGCATGAGCCAGGTATACAGAAAAGATTAAGCCCTCTTATAGAACTGCTTTCATTTCTGACATGATCTTCGTGCTGAAACTGATGAAGCCCATTGTGTATTGGTAGGATGTGGCTCAATTTTTATATTACAAAGTATCTTCTCTTGACAGGAGGAGTTTGGGCCACAGTGGTAGAGCTCGGGGGCTATTCTTGTACTCAGGAGTCATTCCCCAGCAGTTCCTGGGGGACCTTGTGGTGCCATGGATCAGTTTGGACTTGGCAGTTTATAAAGCAAGTGCCTTAACCACTGTTTGGTCTCTCAGGCCCCATAAAATATATTCACACTTAACACTTACTTCTTGTTTATTTTTGAGTCAGACCTGGTAATGCTGAAGGCTAAACTGGTTCTGTTCTCAAGGATCACTCCTGGCAGTGCTTGGGGGACCACTTGCAGTCCCAGGAGTCAAACCCAGATCAGCTTTGTGCAGGATGTACACTATCTCTCTTGTGCTATATCTGCAGCCTATCTTTACACTTTTGTCGTCCTTTTTCCTATTTTAAATGTGTGTTATCCTACCACAGTTTGTGTATAAACATAGTTGTACCCCTCCAGGTACCACATCTTTTTTTTTCTTTTATAGGCACCACTGCACTTCTGGCTTGTGATGCACAGATCAGAAGCTTAAGGGAAGAGTTAACTTTCTGTCATGATCTCATTGTATTATTAGGTTTGAGATGCTTGATGCTGCGAAGAACAGAATGCGGGTGAAGATCAGCTATATAATGATGGCCCTGACAGTGGTAGGATGCATCTTCATGGTTATTGAGGGCAAGAAGGTAAGAGCACATTTCCTCTCTGTCTCTGTTTTCCAAAAAGCACTTAAAAGAAATCGCTGTGCACTGTGTTTATTGTATTAGAAAAGGAGGCTGTTTTCTTCATGACAAATGATGAAGAACAAAATAAGGCATAGTCTATGGGATACCAGACCTGGGATAGCATGCCGAGGGATAAGGAGTAAATCCTAATTGGTTGTGAAGAACTAAACTCGCTGTATGTAAAGTGGAGGGGAGGGGAAAGCCTTATGAAGATGTCATAAATAACGTGAAGCAAGAATGGCATGGAGTGTTCTGCGATACCTTTTTTCATGTCTTGTAAGCACTCTAATACATGTGCTTCTTTAGCTTCACTGTAACTGCCTGGTGATCACGCATATCACTGTTCTCTACTGCAAACTCTGCCAGACTGGCTGTGTGTCTGAGGATCATCCCTCCTAAGAGATACATAGGAATTTTAGTCCTGTAATCTTTTGAGCATAGGTGATAATAGATCATTATTAACCCTTATCACCAGAGTACTCTGTCCTCCCCAGAATGTAAACTCTTATTTCATTTGAACCTCACACAACATTGTAAGATACAGGGGATGATGAGGATTTATTTATTTTTTAGATGAGGAAATTATAGCTTAGCTTTGTCAAAGTGGAACCTGCTTAAAAATGTTACCTACTTTGGGGGCTGAAGCAATAGGACAGCTAGCTGTACAATGCTTACCTTGCACGCAGCTAACCTGAGTTTGATCCCCAGCACCACATATGGTCCCGAGAGTACTCCCAGGATTGATTCCTGAGTACTGTCGGGTATGGCCCCAAAAAAACAGAAATGTTAACTAATTGTCCCAAAGTCACATAGCTCCTCATCAGTGGCAAAATAACACTTAAGAGCCAAGTTTGCAAGCTGCCAAACTTATTAAGATATCTTCATATGAAGCAACACTGGTCAAACTCACTTCACTAGTGTGTGTGTGTGTGTGTGTGTGTGTGTGTGTGTGTAAAGAAGGTTTTTGGCCACACTCAGCAGAGCTGGGAGAGAGTTGGGGCTGGCTCTGCTGGGCCAGGGAGGATGATAGTTCCAGAATCAGCCTTAGAAATTAAATGTGGTCTCACATGCAAGGAATGTGCTCCACCTCTTCGAGCCATATCCCTGGCCCCCTCATTGTAGTTTTAATTTGTATTTCCTTAATGATCAGTGATAACAAGCTCTACATCTTTTCATTTGCCTGTTGACCATCTGTATAACCTTTGAAGAGGCTATTCAATTTCCTACTCCTATTTTTTTTAATCAAATCATCATGAGATATTCAGTTACAAAGTTGTTCATGATTGGAGTTCAATGTTCCAACACCCATCCCTTCACCAGTGCACATTTTCCATTGCTGATGTCCCTAGTTTCTGCTCCACCTCCTACTTCCCCCACACCTGTCTATGGCAGGCAATTTTCCTCTCTCTCTTCCCCCCACCCCTCTTTTTTCACCTGTCCTTTTTTAATGTCTTTTGATGTTATTATTATTGATGAGTTGAGTGCTTTTAGAATACAGTCATGACCTAATTTATTTTCCCCAGAGGGTCCAGGAAAAAAAGGAAGTGAACTTCCAGGTTTCTTTAGTCTCTATGGAAAACTGGCCCTTTGGGGAGACTCATGGCATGTAACAACAGCTCTGTTCCTGCCCCTCCTCATTTTCTCTTTTGTCTCATCCTTCGACCTTATGCAGGTTTTTACCTCCCACCCCAAGAGTAAAACACGCAGCTGTGGATAGAACATAAAGATATCTAGAATTTTATGAAATAGGCGTTGCTTTGTTTGGGGGCACATGTGACTGGACTCAGAGCTTACTCCCTGCTCAGTACTCAGAGATCACTCCAAGCAGGGCTCTGGGAACCCTATGGGGTTCCAAAGATTGAATCTAGCCACATGTAAGGCAAGCACTTCACTTGCTGTGCTCTCTCTCTGGTCCAGTATGCATTGTTTGTGTACTCGTTGAGTTTAAATAGCTAAGAATAAATTGCTCCCCTGGGATCTCCTCCCAGTCCCTAACGGCCAGAAAGGAAGAGAAAATAGAGGCATTTTTCTGTTGTTCTTGAAGGAAATGTAGGGATGATCTGAAACCCTACTGCAAAGCATTCAAGACAGCTGGAGCGTGCAAGCGCAGACTGTTCAGTGTGTGTATTGCCTAGTTAATCTGCTGACCTCGGCCAAGGAAATACCATCCTCCCCAAACTTCTAGAATCACCTGTTCAAATATGTTTCTCGTAGGCTGCCAGAAGACATGAGACTCTAACAAGCCTGAACTTAGAAAAGAAAGCTCGTCTGAGAGAGGAAGCAGCTTTGAAGGCCAAAACCGAGTAAGGAGAGGTGTCCCTGTGGACTGGATTTTTCACAGTTCAGGATAACGTTGCTGAGTCAAGCCTGTATTATAAAGAATGTGGTACGAGATCCATTTCATGGAAATATGGTTTGCAGTCTTACACAGATACTCTATTTCTGCTCTGTAGGTATAAATAAATGTTCTTTAAAAAGGGGCTTGTGTATATTTTGTGGCTTTGCTTCAAGAAAAATGCAATCTCTCAGTTTTTGGAGAGAATAAAAGTGAAAAAAGAGTTAGTTCAACTTTAATATTAAAGTGATTTCTCCCCAAAAGCCAAAATAGCATTTAGCTTTTTTATTTTTCCCTTCTGGTACTCATTTCAGAGAAGGAAAGCCAGTTGAATATACTGCCTGGCTGCATCAGTGAAGTCAGCTTCTCAAGGGCCTGGAGCTCTCGAGTTCTGGGAGGCAGCACCCCACCCCTTCCCCACCCCCCGCCTGCCTTCCTGGGTTGCTGGCAGAGGCTTATAGGAGAGCAGCCATTGAAAAAGTTCTGACCAGGTAATGAAAAAGTGGTGGACCCTGTGTTTTCCAGAATATTGAGGTCTCAGTAGTGTGGGCTTGCACAACCACTTCTGTCCCATGGTCTGGAATTTCTGACCGGTGCTTTTCCCTGCTGCTTTTCTACTAAATTTCTCAATTATGAAAATCTTCTTAATGTTGAAAGAGGAGTGTTCTCGCCTCGTAAGTATCGTGTTTACACTTTAGGATGCCAAATTGACAGATTGACTCATATTTAGTCCGGCTGCTCGCTTTTTGTGTGTGTGTGTGTGTTTTGTTTTTGGGGGGGGGGTCACACCCAATGATGCACAGGGGCAATTCCTGGCTCTGTACTCAGGAATTACTCCTGGCACTGCTTGGGGGACCACATGGGATGCTGGAATTTGAACCCAGGTCGGCCGCATGCAAGGCAAATGCCCTCCCCACTGTGCTGTCGCTCCAGCCCCATGTTTCTATTTTTCAATTTCATTTAAACGTCTGAATTTTTGTTGTAAATGTTTCATTTACTCTCACATTGTTTAATAATGAATGAACAAATACTTTTAACCATCCCAAACTTCTAGTTCTCAGAGGGTTGTAACATTAAAAAGTGATATATACAGCTGTTTGGGAATATGATTTAATAAAATGGCAAAATGTAAAGCATATTTCCACCTTTGGCTTCACTAACTTCTTATTTGTATATTTCAGTTTTTAGTAGTTTGGTCTTCACTTCTTTTGATATATCAAATTATGATAACACTTTCAAATTTATCAGCAAAAGAATTTTTTAAAATCTTTTTCATTGAGTCTTATTTTGGAACACTTGTAATTTAACTCTAAAAAAAAAGGTAAAGGCCCTCCTGTTGTTCGTTGATTTGCTCGAGCGGGCCCAGTAATGTCTCCACTGGAGACTTTGTTGTTACTGTGTTTGACATGCGAGATACTCTCGGTAGCTTGCCGGGCTCTCTGAGAGGGGCGGAGGAATCGAACTTGAGTCGGCCATGTTGGCATATAATATAATTATGGTTTTTCATTCTGTTAATTTCTACTTGACTTGGAATAGCATTGCAAGAGTTTCACTTTCAGTGTTTGTCTATATAAGTAAATCTCTTGTAAAAAAGCATATAGTTTGGCATTTTTGTATCTTTTAAGATTCAGTAAAATAATATCTCTTATCTTGGCTCATCAAAGATAACTCATTACCCAAAAATATAACATGTTATTGGTTTCTGAGGACAATTAGTAAGATAACTGATAACTTTTGTGGATGTCTACTCTAGCATTGAGTGAAAGAGTACTAGAATTATTTATCTTGTTGTTTTGTTGACTCCTCAAAATAATTGCAAGTCTAATAAGGTTTAACTAAACTAAGTCACATAAAGGGCTGGAAAAATTTTGCAAGCTCAATCTGGGAAACAGAACAGATTTCTCTTTCCTACTCCTCGTATTATTAAAGTCAAATTATCTCATTTAGTTTCCAGCAATTATTGGGCAGATTTAGTTTGTGGATAGGGATCAGAGAAAATATTCTTGCCAGCTATGAAAATATCATCTTTTATCTAATGTAATTTTCCCCTAAGAGAGACAAAATTGAAAATTTTTACATTTAAGTATTTTTTATCAAGTGTGGTATAAAAAAGAGCATGTTAACTACAAAATGTAATGAATTTATGGTAAGTAAAAGACACACAAACAATAAATAACCCTGTAACTCAGTAATATACTCTACCAGTTTAGTTTTGTGAATTTAAACTATTGTTAATTAACTGCCAATATTTTGTGTACAAATTATCTGGATCTTTGTTATGAATCAGCAGGATATGGTGAACTAAATTGTATGAAATAAAACTACAGAAATTAAAAACAAAAAAATTTAAACAAATTTTATGTTATTAATTTGTTTGTGATTTATTATAGCTTAATTTAATCATCATTACATCCTGAACATTTTAAGAATTAAAAATCATCAACTAGTGTGTGGGGGAAATAGTACAGCAAGTTAAGGCATTTGCCTTTCATATACCCAAGTGAGTTTAATTCCTAGCACAAAATATGGCCCCTTGAAAAGCCCCTGAGCACAGAGTTAGCAGTAATCCTAAAGCATCACTAGATGTGACCCAAAAGCAAACCCCCAAAGATTAACAATAGTAATTAATCAATAGACTTATACCATTAATTTAAAATTATAAATTCATGGGTAAATAACAAGTAAGCATAAATTGAAAACCATTAAACATGAATGCTATAGTTTTAGCACACTAAAATTTGTGATAGTGCTGATCAAAAAAATTTTAAAGCCATTAACAGTTTTCAAAAGTTACTAAGTGAAGATTTTAGCAATTATTTCTGATAACTGTTGAATTATAGTCTTCGCTCCAGGAATATTCATCAAAATTTTCCACAGTTTTAAAAGTGATGAACCTGAAAGAGACATAAAATTATTGCTTGTAAAGTTATAACTATTAT
>JAOXYA010121713.1:0-37773 GCA_028565675.1 Sorex palustris
CTTTTTGGATCACACCCGTCAATGCACAGGGCTTACTCCTGGCTCTACACTCAGGAGTTACTCCTGGCGGTGCTCAGAGAACCAACCATATGGGATGGGAGGATTGAACCTGGGTCAGATGCGTGCAAGGCAAACATCCAATCCTCTGTACTACTGCTCTAGCACTTTCTAGCACTTTCTTTTTTTACTTTCTTCCCTTCTACTTTTCAAGGCGAAGACAATACAGCAGCTTTTTGTTTGTTTTAAGGGCTGGGGTTTGGTTCTGATACACCCCAGGGGTGCACACTTTTTGGGGGGAGGGGTGCTACATCCGGCAGTGCTCAGGGCTTACTCCTGGCTCTGCACTCAAGATCACTCCTGGGGATGCTGGTGGGGGGAACCATGTGGGGTGCCCAAGATCGAATCCCAGTGCAAACATCCTCTGCTATGGCTCCATGTCCCGGGAGCAGCTTTAAGAGGCCTAAGGCTGTGGCGGACTCGGAATTGGAATCGCAGGGACATCAAAAGTGCAAGAGGTGAAAAGTTACCCAGGGGGTGAAAGCAGGAAGGGGCAGCAGGGGACAGAGAGCTAGGTGAGAGGTTAAGGCTCTTGCCTTGCACACAGCAGACCCCGGTTTTATCCCTAACACCACATGTGGTCCCCTGAGCACTTCTAGGAGTGTTTCCTTGAGCACAGAGTCAGAAGTAAACCCCACAGAGTCAGAAGTAAACCCTGAGCACGCAGGGTGTGGTCCAACCCAGTCCCCCCCTCCCCCACCCACACTCAGAACAGGAAGCGGTTGTGTATGTGCTGATAGAATTCAAATCACTAACGTTTCCCCTAAGTTTCTTCTTTTCAAACTTCCACAGTAGCTTGTTTTCACTCGGGAACCTGGAGCCCTGAGGCCATGGAGCAAAGCACAAATATCCATCCCCTCTCTTTGTTTGAGGCGGAAATAATGAAGGAGGAAAAATGGGAACTTTCCAAATAAGCTGAGCGAGCTCCAGGCTGTCCCCATGCAGCAGCTGGCAGTAAACCCTAATTCCCTGCGACAAAGAGGTCATCTTCTTTCTCAAACGTATTTATGATCCCTTTGTGCATTGTCCTTCAGCATAAAAGCTCCTCTGCACTGTCGGGTCTCCATGGGGCTCTGTGATTCTAAGGGGGTTTATTGCCTCCGTGGTGTAAGAATAGCAGGAGCCAGCGCAGGGCTAGGGGGACAAACTCAAGCTCCCCCTGCTTTTTGGAAAATCACAACCTTGTTGAGCATTGAAGGAATCCTTCGATGACAGATTCTGTTGCATTTCAATTTGATTTCTGTTCCCCCCCCACCTCCCTTTGACCTGACCCAAACAGCACCATAAACAGATACAAGAAGATCCAGGTGTTGTGAGGATGTAACTAGTTTCTTTTCTTGCCTTCCTTTCCACATAATTTTGGAGAAAATAATCAAACCGAAGTATTATATCCATGCATTGTCACCTCTTTCACTTCACAGCACTCGGAGCATAATCAAAAATGATTTGGGGGTGGGGAGGACAGAAAGAGAGTGTTGTGGGAAGGGCGTTTGCCTTGCACATGGCCGACCTGGGCTTGATCCCCGGCACCCCATATGGTCCCTTGAGCACCGCCAGGAGTAATGCCTGAGTGCAGAGCCAGGAGTAACCCCTGAGCATCACAGTGTCACCCCCAAAACAAAAATAATTTGTTTGATTTGTGTTTTAGTGGGGCTGGAGCGATAGCACAGCGGGTAGGGCATTTGCCTTGCATGCAGCCAACATGGCTGACCTAAGTTCGATTCCTCTGCCCCTCTCGGAGAGCCCAACAAGCTACCGAGAGTATCTTGCCTGCACAACAAAGCCTGGCAAGCTCCCCGTGGCGTATTCGATATACCAAACACAGTAACAATAAGTCTCACAATGGAGATATTACTGGGCCCGCTTGAACAAATCAATGAATAATGGAAGGACCGTGACCATGACCGTGTTTTGGTGGGAAGAAGGGGGTTTGGACCACACTTGGCAGTGCTCAATGTTTACTCTTGGCTCTGTGCTCACACTCCTGGCAGGGCTCAATGAACCATCTGTGGTGCCAGGAATCTAATCCAGGACATCTGTGTGCAAGGCAAGTACCCACCCACTGTACTATCTCTCTGGCCCTTGAAGTAAGAAATAAATTTAAAGGGGCCAGAGAGCTAGAACAGGGGTTATGGGGGCTGGAGCAATAGCACAGCAGGTAGGGCGTTTGCCTTGCATGCGGCCAACCCAGGTTCGATTCCCAGCATTCCATATGGTCCCCCAGCACTGCCAGGAGGAGTAATTCCTAAGTGCAAAGCCAGGAGTAACTCCTGAGCATCGCTGGATGTGACCCAAAAAGAAAAAAAAAAGAACAATGTCCATGGTTTGCATGTAACTAAACTGTTTTGATCCTGGCACCACCCTACGTGCCTCCAAGCACTGTGGCTGTCACCCTGGAGACCTCCTTGAGCACTGCCAGGGCGATGCAGGTAATCCCTGGCTCCCGCAAGGCATAAGTAGCACTGTGCTTGTAGCTCAGGCCCTCGCAGTGAGCCCCAAGCCCAGATGGCCAAGAATGGCTAACAGCGGTCCTGGGCCCACTGAGCACTGCTTGGGAATTACCCATACCTAATTATACATTAAAAAAAAACACCAAGTTTGAGTGGTCGCTATTGTATCATAATAGCCTAGTCCAATGAATTATATCTACCTAAGGGCTATTGCAAAAAAAATAATAATAATAATAAAAATAAAAACGAAACACCCCAAAACACAAAACCCTTATAATCAAAACTTGGGAGTTCATCTCAGATGGGTTTGAAGATTCTGTTATAAAATTTTCTGATTTCCTTCTTTTTGTGTTGAGCCACACTCAGCAGTGCTCTGGGCTTACTCCTTGCTCTGCGCTCAGGGATCTCTACTGGCAGGTCCCAGGGGATTCAAGGGATCCAACCTTACATGCTGCACCATCTCTCCTGCCCAAAGCCAGTTTTCTGCTAATTTCTGGCCATGCCAGAATGCATCAAAGTCTTGAAGTCCTCAGTCAAGTGAACGCCCTCTGGACTGGCCTCGTGTTCAGATCCCTGCTGTGACCGCAGGCAGCAGTAGTCTGTGACTCCTGCACCACAAGTGATTTCTGACCACTCCCGAAGCCAGGGCCAGCACAAACGGATGCGATGCTCTAGGTGAGCGGTGAAGCTGCCAGCTTGCGCAGGCGCCGTGGTCAGAGATGCACACACCCAGAACGTGGTGCCTGAACTAAGAGTGCGGGCCCTGGAGCACCCCCTGGCTGTTGTGTGGGACCCCGAGCACCAGAGCCGGGATGCTTGTGCGCCCCCTCCCCCCAATATCAACAACAGGATCCTTGCCACAGTAAAGGGAAGAGAGAATGGGACAGATACAGACGCATCAAAGCCACCTCAGCCACATTGCCGGGTGCCACTCAGGCGTCCATCAGACAGTGCGGGAAGCTGTCTCCAGGATGCTTCTTCCTGGAAAACGGAAGAGCAGGGGCCAGAAGATAGTACAGTGGTTAGGGCATGTGCCTGGCAACTCAGGCTCGACCTAGGCTCAATTATTAGCACCATATGATGTCCTGAGCTCCTCTGGGTGTATCCTTGGAAAACCCAACACCTCGGTGTGGGGGACTTGGAGACCCCCAGCACCCAATGGCTGGGCACATTCTCATCCTCTGGCTCTTGTGCTGGGCCCACAGCCAGGTTGGCTAAGAACCGCCAATGGGACCCTCAGGAACCCTGAGCATCATTTGGGAGGCCTAGAAAGATCCCTCAAGGAAATGTTACATGTTTAAGCAAGAGTATTCATTCTCCCAACCACCTTTCCATTTTATTTCTATGAACTTAAGTATTTATGTATCTTATATAATAAAATTATGAGATAATGTTGGTTTTCAATACTGTCTACATGCTAGGGGCATATATTAATGCCTTTTTTTTTTGGAGGGGGAATTTGGGCCACAACTAGTGATGTTCAGGAATTACTCCTGGCTCTGCACTCAGGAATTACTCTTGGCGGGGCACAGGGATCTACATGGGATGCCAGGGATTGAACCCAGTTTGGCTGCTGGCAAGGCAGGTGCCCTATCTGTGGTTCTCTCTCTCGGGCCCAAATTCACACATTAAATGTATGTCCCACACCACTGTACTCCAGCCAAGTCCACAGAGCCCCCTCTCTGCACCCCCTTTCTCACCAGTAAGCTCAGTTCTGTGGCCAGAATGTAAGGTCGGTTTGGGATTCGAGTAGAAGTTTCCAGGCACTCATATTCCCATCTGCATTTGTCTCCATGTCCTTTGATGAACTTCAGTTCTCCTTATGCAGAAACAAGCATGTGTGAGAGCCAAGCATTCTCCACACCGGCACCTCTGCTGGGGCTGTCGTGGGCCTTATTGTCTAATAGTGGGACTCTCCTTTGGGCCTTGTCTAATAGTGGGACTCTCCTTTGGGCCTTATTGTCTAATAGTGGTATTCTCCTTTGGACTTATTGTCTAATAGTGGGACTCTCCTTTGGGCCTTATTGTCTAATAGTGGGATTCTCCTTTGGACCTTATTGTCTAATGGTGGGACTCTCCTTTGGACTTATTATCTAATAGTGGAGACTCTCCTTTGGGCCTTATTGTCTAATAGTGGGGACTCTCCTTTGGGCCTTATTGTCTAATAGTGGGACTCTCCTTTGGACTTATTGTCTAATAGTGGGGACTCTCCTTTGGGCCTTATTGTCTAATAGTGGGGACTCTCCTTTGGGCCTTAATGTCTTGTCTGTGGGCAACAGCTGGCAATGTTGGGCTTGTGGGGTACAGAGACAGAATCTGGGGCTCCAGCCTGCAGAATCCGAGAACACATCTTCACGCCGTCTTCGTGGCCAGGGCTGTGACATAGAGGGAGGGTGGCGTGGTCAAGAGCACCGGATCCTTTTCTTTTTTCTTTTTTGGGTCACACCCAACAATGCACAGGCGTTACTCTTGGCTCTGCACTCAGGAATTACTCCTGGTGGTGCTTGAGGGACCATATGGGATGCTGGGAATTGAACCTGAGTCGGCTGCATGCGAGGCAAACACCCTACGCTACCCTCTGTGCTATCACTCTAGCCCCAATCACCGGCTCCTTTGAGTGGAACTTTTGCTCTGAGCGCCTGGGTGCCTCCTAGCAAGGGGTTAGGTGGCTGTGTTGAAGGACAGAATCCCAGGTTCCCAGGACGAGAAGGATGAACATCACTGGGCCAGCTGGCCACAGCCTGTTCGGGTGGGGAGCCCACACAGTTGACTGGAATCCTATGGCACGCTGGTACCTTCAAGAGCGTGATGTGCTTTTGAGTTTGGAGGTCTCAGAGCACATTATGGAGCCGGGAGGCTGCAAGTATGGACAGGGTCCTTTCTGGTTATGTAGTGGCCTTGTGACCATCTGCTCGGGCTGACAGGCAAAAGGTAGTAAGACTTGGGATTTCCAAAGTCTCTTCAAGCTGTGATTTTTCACTTTTGTTGTTGTTGTTGGTTTGGTATATTTCTGAACCAAATCCTATGGCTCTCAGGGCTGACTCCTGGCTCTGTGCTCACAGATCACTCCTGAAGGTGCCCCAGGACACTCTGGGGTTCCAGGCACTGCAGATTGGGTGGACGCAAGGTGAGAGCCCACTGGCCTCGCTGGCCTGTTCAATGAAAATTTAATGAAATAAAGTAGGTTTGCTTTTCTGAGCACTCCTTTTGGTTAATTTGCTTGTTTTGGGGTCATACCTGGAGGTGCTTGGGGGTCACTCTCAGCACTGTGCCTCCTACCTACATCTGCATCAGCTCACTGAGTTATTTCTGACCCGGAAAGATTTACTTTTGGGGGGTGGGGAGTGAAGGGGTTCCTTCCAAGCTGTTCTGGCAGTGCTCAGGGCCTTCAGGGCAAGGCTTGTGCTTAATCCCTGGCTATATCTCTGACTCGAGGAAGATTTCCTTTGCTTTAGACCACACATGGCAGTGCTCACGGGCTGTTCTTGGCTCTGTGCTCAGGAGTGATTCCTGACAGAGCTCAGGGGACCGTCTGTGATGCCAGGGATAAACTGGGATGCACACGAGGCAAGTGCCTTGACTCTTGTTCTCTCTGGCCCCAGAACATTTTAATTTAAAGAATCTCACTGACTCTCAAAAAATTACACAAAGAGGGCCAGGCCGGATTCTGGAACACATACTTGGCATGTGGGAGCCCGAGTTCAACCGCCCAGCACCACACAGTCTGCCAAGCACTGTTGGTTGTGTGACATGCCCCCCTCCCCCAGCAAATACACCAATAAGCGAAATTTTAACTTGATTTTCATAACTGTCTGTTTTTTTTTCTTTTTGGGTCACACCTGGCAATGCACAGGGGTTACTTCTGACTCTGCACTCAGGAATTACTCCTGGCGGTGCTGGGATGCTGGGAAAGGAATCTGCGTCAGCTACATGCAAGGCAAACGATCTACCCGCTGTATAATTGCTCCAGCCCCTTAACTGTCTTCTAAAAAACAAAAGAAAACAAAAGAAAAAACCTCTTTATGGGCCGGAGCAATAGTTCAGCAGCTAGGGCATGTGTCTGACCCAACTCTGATCCCCTGCAACCCCAGAATGTCCCCGGAGCACCTCCAGGAGTGATTCCTAAACACAGAGCCATGGGTAACCCCTGAGCACTTCCAGGCATGGTCCAAAAACTAAGGAAAAAGAAAAAGACCCAACTATGGAGGGGCTGGGGAGGTTGGGGCCACAGCCAGCAGGCTCAGGTCTCATTTCTGCAGTACCAGGAATCCAACTATTGGTGGCCCCACACAAGGTAAGTGCAGCAACCCAAGTGCTACCTCTCTGGCCCTATAAGCATGTCTTTAAAAATAAAAACTCCAGCCACTTTCTCTGAGCACTGGCCATGGTGAGGGGGGGGAGAAATCAAACCTTTCACACAGAGCTCCCTTTCCAAGCTGCTTCTAGGCAGAGCACGGCTGTTTGTTTCTTTTCTTCTGAGGCTCCTTTCTCCATCCTCTGAAGATGTCTCTTGATTTAGGCAGGGTAGATATATAAACACATCGCACAAGTAATTTTAAATCATTCTTCTTGGGGGGGGGACAGATTAAGTCTCAGCTCCCCATGAATAGAGGGGCTCGCTCTACTTTTTAATAAAGAAGAGTTAGACTGGACCAGTGCCGATGGTATATTTACCTTCAGGAGCTAAGAAAAAAAAAAAGAAAAGAAAAAGAAAGAGAAAGAAAAAAAAAGAAAAAGAAAAAAAAAGTTAATTACTGCTTGGAGCAAGTTAGTCTGGCTGTCCTGAGCTGTCTTTTATTAGATGTTCCCTTCATTAATTTCCCTCACTGGATTTGCTGCTAATAGCTCCCTGGATCCCGTCAGCTCAAAGCCGCATCTGTGCCACTGAGTAAAAAAAAGTAGGAGCCTGGCCAAGGTGGGGGGTGGGGTGGGGTGGAGGCAGCGGGGAGACGCTATTTACAGATCAACTCTTATTAACATGATGGCCGGGGAGAGTTGGGTAGCAGGAGAAGAGGGGATGCAGACCCTTCCCCACGGGTGTTAGGGGTCGTTACTTCCCCCATGGATACCAGCACCCTCTCGGTATCAGCTTCCAGCAACACTTCTCCTCTTCCATGTCTGAAAGAAGGGCTTATTCTTTTTTATCTTTTTAATTTATTTTTTTTAATTTTAATTTTATAAGCTAGTTCACAATATTTGATTACATTTAATATTCAAACACCAATCCTATACCCATCACACCTTCCCACCACCATATTTGGGATGTTTCCATCCCAAACCCCAATCCTTGTCCCAAAGCAGAACAGAAATAGTATATTTTATATAGTTTGTTATGAAAAATTGCTGAAAATGCTATAAAAAAGTATCCTTAGAGGAAAGAGTGTGAAGATTGTTCTATTTTGGCCTGGGCCATTAAGACTTTCTGTAAGATATCACTGACATGTTGCTAAAGATTGAGCCTTGTGAACTTTATTTTTTTTGTGTATATATATATATATCTGTAAATATATCAAATTCCATCAAGGAGGAACAAAATCCCTGATCTTTCCTTGGTGAGGTTTGATTCTCACCCCCCACCCCCACCAAGTCAACCGGGGTCCTTGTTTCCCTTCTCAGTGAGGAGTTTCATTCTAGATAAGTCAGGGACCAGGTCCCGGATGAGACCCTGATCTTAACTTCTTGTTCTGGATGTTCAGTATTTTGGAAAGACTTTACTACATTGTTGTGACTCTTGCACTGTCCACCAATAGGCACATCTCTTACTAATGCCTCATGCTTACATGGCCTCCTCGAATTGGAAGGAGTGTATGTGTGTGTGTGTGTGTGTGTGTGTGTGTGTGTGTGTGTTTTCTGCTGTCAACTCCAGTAGCTGTAATATTATCTCCCACATAGCAGGAGTTTGATAAAATATTTGTTGGATGAATATGGATGAATACAGGAAATTTTAACAATCAAGAACAATCAGTTCTAAATTCCTGTTTATAGCCTGCACAATGAAGACCCATGTCAGTGACCCTTTCCCCCTTGATAAGGCGAAAGCAATTACTTCTCATATTAACCTTCCTGTGTTCAAGGCGGGTGGGGCTAAGCTTCATTTTTCTTCTTTATGTCAGTTTTTTTTTTCCTCAAGCTGCTCCCAGACTCTTCTAAAGCTGAGAAAAATATTTGCAATGAATTCAGGGAAGATTAGGTGGGGTGAAGGATTCAGAATATATTCCTGATGGGGGGGGGTGGGGGGATTTGGGGTTTCATGACAGTACTCAGGAGTTACTCCTGGCTCTGCAGTTGGGTGGAGGGTGAAGAATTCAGGATATATTCCCGATGGGTCGGGAGAAATTTGGGTTTTTTTGGCAGTCCTCGGGAGTTACTTCTCACTCTGCAGTTTGGGGGTCCCTCCTGGTAGTGCTCAGGGAGCGATGTGCTGTCAGGGATTGGACCTGGGACTCCACATGTGAGGCTCTTGACCCGCTCAGCTTGCCCGGCCCGGCCCTCCACAGACGCGACTGCTTAAGGAGGCTCTGGCACCACAGGACCATCCTTTCACGTCAGCACAGCGTCCTGGGGCTTCCGTCCCTCACGGTGAAGCAGGAAAGGGACAGCTGAATACCCTGGGTACCACCCCCTGAACTTGAGCTTCGGTTAGAATCTTGGGTTCTGATCCTACGTCTTCTTTCTTTCCTCAAACTCCTGACTCTGTGCTCAGGGCGCATCGCTGAGTGTCCTAGGACTGAGCCAGCTCGCCGCGTGCAAGGTCAGGGCTTCCCCTTCTGTACTCCAACCCCTGGATTTTAGTTATTTCAGAAATGACGTGAGTTCTGGGCTCCGGGGGGTGGCTCGGGGATAGAGTGCCTGACCTGCATGCAGGGGGCCCCAGCTTCCACCCGCTGCACTGTACTGCGCCCCCAAGCATGATCCGGATGCCGGCAGTCAAATGCAGGACATAACCCATTACACACACTGTAGTTGGAGGGTCCAGGACAGAGCTGGCTGATGAGTGATCCCAAGGACTAGAAGAAAGAGCCTTTCTTCTCCTCTTTGCAACCTCCGCTGAATCCCATCCTTTGCAGCCACCTTCTGTGGGAACATCCTTCCTTTCCGATTCTCCCACTGGGCTGGCCTTTCCCGAGTCAGCGTGAAACCCCTGCTTTAATCCAGATGCACAGGGTTGGCCATGACATTATCCAACCCTGGTACCAGCTTCTGTGAGTCCCAGAGAATGCACAGATCTTAAGAAAAAATTATTTTAGGTGTTTTTTGTTTGTTCGTTCTTTGCTTTTTTTGGTCACACCTGGCTCTGACCTCAGGAATTACTCCTGGCAGTGCTCAGGGAACCAAATGGGATGCTGGGAATCGAACCTGGTCAGCCACGTGCAAGGCACACTGTACTATCCCTCCAGCCCCTCTTTAAGGTTTTAGAAAAACAGTAGAGCAGGTAGGGTGTTTACCTTGCACGTAGTTGACTGGAAATCGATCCCGGGCATCCCATAGGGTCCTTCCCAGCACTGCCAGGAGTAATTCCTGAGAGCAGAGGCAGAAGTAACCCCTGTGCATTGTCAAGCGTGGCCCCAAAATGACCAACCGAACCAAAGTAAAAATAAATTCTTTTGGAGGGGCCACATCCAGTGGTGCTGAGAAGACTTTGGGGGCCCGTCCCAGCAGTATTTAGCTCACCAGTACTCAGTTTCAACAATATTCAGTCTACACAGTACTAAACCCTAGAAGTACTTAGTCCCAGCAGTATTCAGCCTAACTATGAAATACTCAGCACTCAGTCTTTGCAGTACTCATTCCTGGCAGTATAAAGGTGTGGGCCCAAGAGTTCAGAGCTTGGGTTAGTACTGGGTCCTGAGCCCAGCAGAACTGGGGGGCTGTGTAATGCTGGGATCCAACTCAGGATCTTGCACATGCCAGGTGTGGACTTCACCCATCTACGCTATATCCCTGGCACGGGCAACTCCATTTTCATTGGTACCAATGTGAAATGGTTAACTTGACCAGGGCGATAGTACAGCAGGGAGGCACTTGCCTTGCATGTGGCACACCTGGGATTGATCCCCATAGAGTCATCCGCCCAAGCTCCGCCAGGAGCGATTCCTGAGCACAACCAGGTGTGACACCCACACATCCCAAAAGAAATATTAAATAATAGACTGGTATGAGTTTCGAACAGAGATTCCAGATAGAACTTCACATCACATCTTCTGCCTTGCTGTAAACTCCTCCTCTGAGAAAGATGCCTTATTAGCAGAGACGCTTGCTGCAGACAAGCTTCAAAATGAGTTTCTTTCCATAAAGAGAGGAAACTCCCGCTTTTGAGCTGCCTCCCAGGCTCCTCATTGGCTTTTTTTTTCTTTTTGGGTCACACCCAGCGATGCTCAGGGGTTACTCCTGGCTCATGCATTCAGGAATCACTCCTGGCAGTGCTCGGGGGACCATATGAGATGCTGGGAATCAAACCTGTGTCGGCCATGTTGGCTGCGTGCAAGGCAAACGCCCTACCCGCTGTGCTATCACTCCAGCCCCTCACTGGCTTCTTTAGAGGATGGATCCCTGTGGTAAGCTAGATGCTTCTCATGAGAGCATCCCTCATGCGCGAGGCCCTGGATTTGATCCCTGAGACCACTATGGTTTGTCCTTCCACAGAAGAGTTGCTTGATATTATTCTACACTCACATTAAGAATTGAGTTTTTTCTTTATGTTTCTTCTTTGTTGGTGGGGGATGGCAACCTGACAGTGGCGGGGCTTACTCCTGGCTCTGTGCTCAGGCATCATTCCTGGCAGTCCCTGGAGGATCATGCAGAGACAGGGACTGAACACATGCTGGCCACATGCAAGACAAGTGCCTTGAGCCCTGTACTGGCTCCCCGATCTTCCCCTTTTATCCCTCCCCCTGCCCTTTGTCACCACAGCTGGAATGACTGGGGGTGGTGCACACATCTGGCTGGGCTGCTGTGTTCCTTTAACTGTTAGTGGTGGGCATACTGGTGGAGGATATCTCTGCAGTGCTCACAGCAGTGCGTGCCAGCTGCCGCATTTCTTAGCCAGGGATGGCACTTCGGTGCTTTCACACACCTAGAGATGTGTGGGGATGGAAGTGGCGTGTTTGCTGGAGATCACAGCAGAGCTTTGAGGATGGTGCTTGGCACATGTGGGAGCACTGGGGTTTGGACTTGCTAACATATACCTGCAAGCTGGCACTCTAAGATAGTGATCTTCAGCCAGTGGCCCACAGACCCATGCTGGTCCTCGGGGATAGAGAGACTGAAATCCATGGGTCTACTGCCTTGGCTGGAGCTCAGAGCTCCATGGAAGCGTGTAGGGCAGGTGTCGATCTGCAGGTGTGAAAGGTCACTGAGGCTTTAAGTCACGGAACTATTCCTCTGAGTGTGTAGGCATCTGAACACTGCTGGGAGTAGCTCCTGAGCACCACCAGGTGTGAGACCCCCCTGCAGTCCCCCAGCAAAAGCGCTTGGAAAGCTCCAGAGCTCAAGATTGAGTTTTGAATGGCCTCAGAACAGAGACGGGATCAGACAGCAGCGGGGATGTGCTGAATCCCTCCCCAGGCTCTCAGGAGTAGCACAGAAGCTTGTACGACCCAGGATGAGAGAGATGAGCAGGCCCTGTCTGAGCAGAAGTAGAAAAGGAAGCGTGGAAGCTGCTTCTGTTAGCAGTGGGCACACTGGAGGGCGATGACCACTAAGACCACTGGGGCCAGGCTCAGCCTCCTCTTCCTGCCCACAGGGGCCTCCAGGGGATACGGCTGATTATGGAGCATAATTATAGTAATGGAGTAGTTATAGTAATGGAGAAGGAGTAATGGAGAAGTTATTACATTATATTATAGTACGTTAGGGCTGGAGCGATAGCACAGCGGTAGGGCGTTTGCCTTGCACGCAGCCAACATAGCCGACCCGAGTTTGATTCCTCTGTCCCTCTCGGAGAGCCCGGCAAGCTACCAAAAGTATCTCACCCACATGGCAGAGCCTGGCAAGCTACCCGTGATGTAATCTATATGCCAAACACAGTAACAACGAAGTCTCCAATGGAGACATTACCGGGCCTGCTCGAGCAAATTGATGAACAACGGGAGGACAGTGACAGTGACAGATCACATAGTACATTATATTACATTACATTATAGCAATGGAGAAAGAGGAGGAGCTTAGGGCAGCACTCGTAACTAAAGTTAAATTTTTTATTTTTTTTTGCTTTTTGGGCCACACCCCATGATGCACAGGGGTCAGTCCTGGCTCTGCACTCAGGAATTACTCCTGGTGGTGCTTGGGGGATCTATATGAGATGCTGGGAATAGAACCCAGGTTGGCCACATGCAAGGCAAAGCCCTACCCGCTGTGCTATCACTTCAGCCCCGGAACTTGAAGCGGTTGTGGGATGGAAGTTGAAGCTTGGGACAGAAATGGAAGCTTTTGTGATGCTTCTGAAGAACGCACCCTTTCAGCACCACTTCCCTTCTTTGGATAAAGGAGGAACCATAGTCTGACTCATAGATTTGGAAAAAGAAAATAGCCGCTTTTTGGACACACTGTAGAATTAGTTTTGGGGCACGGGCTGTTCAGGGGACCTTGGCACCCAACAGGAAAAGCATCTCTCCAGTCCTTTAAGCCCAGTCCAGCCCCTACCTTCTTAATGCAGTTAAAAGCACCTTAAAGCGTTTAGCTTTGGGGGCTGGAGAGACAGGATGGTAGGCAGGGCCTTGCCTGGCTCAAGGCTGACCCAGGTTCAATCTCCGCCATCACTTACCGTAGTCTCCCGAGCCTCTCACAAGTGATCACTTGGGGGCTGGAGCGATAGCACAACCAGTAGGGTGTTTGCCTTGCATGTGGCCGACCCAGGTTCGATTCCCTCCATCCCACATGGTCCCCCAAGCACCACCAGGAGTTATTCCTGAGTGCAGAGCCAGGAGTAACCCCTGAGCACCGCTAGGGTGACCCAAAAAGCAAAAAAAAAAAAAAAAGATCATTGAGCACAGAGCCAGGGATAAGCCCCGAGCACAGTCAGGTATGGCCCCCAAACCTAAAGCCAAAGCAAATACCACCCCCCACAACAAACAAAAAAATACCTAGCTTTTGAGTAAAGCTCAATATATGAGGTTGTCTTGATCATACATTTTGGGGGCGGCAGGGGGTCAAGTGGGGTGTTGTTTTAGTCACAGCCACTGGTTCAGAAGTGACTTTTGGCTCTGCGCTTTTAGGGATCCCTCCAGCAGTTCTTGAGAAACGTCTGCATGCTGGGGGTGGAAACTGGAACAGCTTCATTCAAGGAAAAAGTGTTAAACCAGGTACTGACTGGCCCTGCTAATCACATGTTTAAAAAAATAAGTTGTGTTTGGGGCAGAGCGATAGTACAGCGGGTAGGGTGCTTACCTTGTACATGGCAGCCTGGATTGGATCCCTGGCATCCCAAGTGGTCATCGGAGCACTGCCACAAATAATTTCTGAGTGCAGAGCCAGGAGCAACCCCTGAGCATTGCCAGGTGTGACCCCCAAAGTAAAAAATAAATAAAATTAAGTGTATTTTAAAATAATAATTTATGCTGTATCTAAGCCTAAAAGAATAGTTTTTATCTAAATTATCTAATCATTTATGTTTTATCCTATGTAATAACAACATTTACTGATGATTTATAACAAAGTGAGCGTGCTTTATGCTACGAAGCTGTATTTACTGCCAGAGAAGAGGAATTCTAGGCCCCTGCGTCCAAAGACCAACAGAAAGCAACTTCTCCAGAGCTTCTTCAGACAGACAAGAGACCAAACACTGACAGCATCGAAGTCCCTGAAACTAGGACACATCATTTCTACCAATTTTAATTTGTGCACCAGAGATCATTCAACTTTCTTAATTCATTATCGGCACTGGAAGCAAAAAATCAGAGAACCCCAGAGGAAGAAATCTTCCCCAGGCAATGGTACGGACCCAAAAAACCCCCAAAACCCCAAACCCACCCACCCCTAAAACAAATAACAAACAAACAAACAAAAAAACCCTGTCCACCCGGCAGCTAATCCATTTTCCACACTCATTATCATTCAGATGAGCCTTTTGTAAGACAAAGATGTCGGCCGTGCGTTTCCCAGTGTCTGAGAACGCCTTTCTTATTTGGAGTGCGCAAATAAAGGGGACCCTCTGGATCTAATTAAGAGATTTTTCACCTGCCATCCCGCCTGCGCCTGCGTTCAGCCCGCAAACCTTAGCGGAGCGCGCGCTCCAGCGCCGCACAATGGTAAATACCGTATTACACCCCGATGATGCCACCGCGGGCCAATCAGAAACCTGCGCTCCTAATTAATCTTGCGAGTTTTAATGATTTACTCTGCTCATTCAGCTAGGCCTTCAAGACGACCCAGGAGCCCGGGGCCTGCGCGGGGGCTGACCCAGCAAACGCGCTCGGAGCGTCCACGTGCTGGAAACCTGATGGGGAAGCCAGAGACATAAACAAGTAATTACGGTGCTATTGAGGACAGGGGGAGGGTCTGTGCCAAGGGCGATGGGGCTCGTGTGTGTCTTTTGTTTCTTTCTGTTTTGGAGCCACCCCTAGAGGTGCTTAGGGATCGCTCCTAGAGGTGCTTGGGGGGGGGGCAGAAGGGGTGCTGGGGATTGAACTGGGGCGGCTGCTTGCAAGGTAAGTGGCTTAGCCGCTGTCCCATCTCTCCAGACTCCTGAAAGGGTCTTGCGGCTTGAAGTTTGAATTTCTTAGAAAGATCTGGAGGGTGCTGAGGTCACAGGAGAGGCTGGGGTACAGGGAAGGCTCCCGAAATGAGGCAGGAGAGACAGAACGAGCGACTTTACACTTGGGGAGTTATTTCAGAGCATCCCCAGGTTCCAGCAAACTGCCAAAGTTGTACTGTGTTGATTAAAGATACTCACATCAGGGGGCTGGAGTCATAGCGGGTAGGGTGTTTGCCTTGCACCTGGATTCGATTCCCAGCATCCCATATTTTCCACAGGTGGCCCCTTCCCATTGCCCTGGGCCTGCCCCCCCTTCATCCTCGCCCCCTACGCCTACCGCTTGGCTCCTTAATCTGGTGCAGTGGCCTCTACTCTACACAATCCTCACCCTGGGCCCCCAGGGGAGAAGGCTGGTTTAAGTCTTCAGGATGGCAGGAGAATGGCAGTGAGCCTTGGGGACTACAGGACCGAAAACGCAAGGGCTGAGCTTGTCACTAGTGTTTCTGAGCCTCGCACCCCTCACCCGCTCAGATATGTGGAAGACAGAGGAGATCAAGGACCGACAGGGTATCAGTCTGTCGGGGGACACTTTGGTTACTGAGCCTGGGTGGCAGCAGGATTTCTGCAGGCGGCCTTGGGGACAGACGGATCCTTCAGCAGATCACCCTTTCCTGAGCAGAGTCCTTCACATGTGCCTCCCTGACGCCCCCTTCCTGCTTCCTCCCCCCTTCGAGGCTCAGGATCATCTCCTCAAAGCCCCGGCCGGCCTGTGGGTGGCCAGAATGGATAGAGCAGGACCCAACACAAGCCGAGACAGTAGAGGTCGGTGGTCGCAAACACGAGACGCTCCCTAGAAAGCCAGAGCTGTTGACCCACCCTCACGCGTACGAGCCCCCCAAAATAGATTAGAAACGGATGGCTTCCATGTCACAAGCCTGGCTTTTCATGTCAATCTTTTTGACTCTGGGGAGAAGGAGGGGTGCCCGGGGAAGTGGGGAGGCGGGGTAGGAGAGGACATCTGCCTAGGGAAAGAGGAACTGGCCAGCTTCTTCCACTGGGTAAGAGCAAAACAGTTTCCACGATCACAGAGAAGGGGAAACCCTGCGTGGCCAGCACGGAGGAAAACATGGGCTTTAGGGTTGGGGCTCAGTTAGGTCATACCCTGTTTCTCAGGGGCTATCCCTGGCTCAGTTCTTAGGAGTAACGCCTGTTAGTGCTCACAGCACATATGGTGCCGGGGAGTCGACTCAGGACTCTGGCTGTTCCTCCTCTACAAGCTCTTGAACCCAATGATCCCGAATTTGTTTTTAGGTGGGTGATGAGGAGCGAGCGGTTTTGGGCTACACCTGGTGATCCTCAGCGCTGACTCCTGGCTCTGGGCTCAGGAATTACTCCTGATGGACATACGGCATGCTGGGATCAAACCTGGGTCAGCCGTGTTCAAGGAAAGTTCCCTATAGGCTGTACTCTCTCTCTCCAGCCCCCATGACTGACTTCTTCCCCCTATAAAGTTACCTGAGGGCTGGAGAGCTAGGACAGCAGGCGAGGTGTTTGCTTTGCATGTGGCTACCCTGGGTCTATCCCCAGCACAGCTAGGAGTAATCCCAAACTCTGCTGGGTGTGGCCCAAATAATAACAAAATAACACATAAAAAATTAGAAGCTGTGCTGAGTTCACCTGAGACAGAGTTTCTTAGTAGGCAACTGAAGCTTGAGCATGTTTGTGTCACTCCGAGTTTCTGCTGCACTTGAGACACTGCAGTTCCTTGGGTGTAGTTTCTGCTCCACTTGAGGCACTGCAGTTCCTTGGGTGTAGTTTCTGCTCCACTTGAGACACTGCAGTTCCTTGGGTGTAGTTTCTGCTCCACTTGAGACACTGCAGTTCCTTATGTAGTTTCTGCTCCACTTGAGACACTGCAGTTCCCTGGCTGTAGGAACCCCACCCCCCAGCTTCAGAACATTCTAAATCACACAAGGGCCCCCATTGTAGTGGAATGTCTGAAGAGGCTAGGGTCCCAGCACCTCATCTATTGTTCAAGTGACCCATTGTAGAATCCAGCTTGGGGGTGTGTGTCTTGGTTTGCTTGGCCCGTGGTGCCTGCTGAGAGCAGTGACAAGGGGCCACTCTTGCTCAGAGCTGGATGGTGTGCTCCTAGTGACCTCTGCACCCTGGGGAAGCCACGCACTGCCTGGATTTTTAAAGATTTCTCCAAGAAAAATCACACACACACGCACACAGTGGATGTCATTCCTTGCAGGTCACAATGGAATGGAGACTCAGGTATTCAGTGGTTCTCTGAGTCCTTCCTCTTTCCCTATTAAAATTGGATTTTGTTAAGAGCTTAAAAGAGCCAATGACGCCACAGGCGTAACTTTGAGGGGCAGGCGGGAAGCTGTTCCCAGCAGAGCGGAAACGACCGTTGATGTCACAAACGGAGAACACTGCCCCAACCAGGCAAACCTTCCAAGCAGTGACACTTTTAGCAACTGCTGGTCCAGACTCTGAGGAAAGATGGGAAGATGAAAAGATGACTTTTTGGACAGTGAATGATGCCTGAACGCTTAGGAAACGTTCCCTTTCCCCATGTCCTTTTGGTTTCATCATCTGTGCAGCATTTGGGCTGTGCACTGGGGGCTGGAGTCCCAAGTGTTCTTCACATCTGCGAAGACTGTAAAGGAGGCGGGGCAGATGACGCAGTCCGCATGATCAGGCATTTAGTTCATCAGTGTGACCCACATCTCAGCGGCATTTATCAGTTATCAGTGACAAAATCTGGCGTTCTCCAAATCCAGGGCCATTTGGAGCTACCACCTCTCACTCATCAGCTGCTAAGTAGTCACAGAATGACCAGCTGCCACCATCCCACACTGGAAGGCGCTCAGGCTCAACAATCAGGCTCGGGGTGTGGGGTGGGGATGGCTTGAGGAGCCCCTGGCAGGCTGGGCTGGAACCCAGGGCCTCTGGCAGTTGAAGCATGAGCTCCCGCCCTTTGGAAATTTAGCTCCCTGGTTTCAGGTGCTTTTTATTGTCTGGATTGCCTGCGTTTTCCCTTCCTTTCTGCTGAGTTGAACTTCAGAACAGCCAGTGTTTGGTGATGGAGCGCTTCAGAGTCGCCGAGTCTGATTCCTTTCACTGAGTTTGCTTGCGGGGTTCTTAGAAATATTGTTGAAGTTGGGAGTGTTTTGGTAACTCGGGGCTTTTCCTCAGCATTTGTCTGAAAGTCTTCTGACTTCCATATTTTCAGCTGCTTTTCCCACCTAGTTTTTGGCTTGGAGGCTTTGCAGAAAGCATCTTCCAAAGGCTGCCTGGCTCTGTCGTTCTTAACCGTCAACTATTCTCACAGAAACCTCGGGCTCAGGTGCCTGTGTGGGGGTGGAGGGGGCAGAACAGTCCCTTGGTTGGATGATTTTACAAATTTGAAGGGAAATACTGGGAATGGAACCCAGGGCCCCTATATGCAAGACTCTACCACTGAACCGGCACCTGGTCAGCCACTTGGCTGGATTGTGTACAAAAGGGAATGGCCGGGCTGGGCACAGACATGCCCTGCAGACTGGGGAAGGATACAGCTGGCCAGAGGCTCCCCCGCCTCTGCTGCTGTCCCTCCTCTGCAGGTGGCCACGTGCCGGCCGCCCAGCCCAAGGGAACTCTGTGTGGGATCCAGGTGCTGGGCCCAGGGGCCCATTAAGAAGCGTGTTGGAAAATGTGTTGGGAACATGCCCCTCAAGGCCAGTCGCCGTGGGTGCTTCTGTTATTTGGAAAGGACCATGTCAAATGTCTAACAAAAGTGTTTCGACAGACCCCTCAACTTTCTGGTGATTTGTGTCGGGAAAGAAGATTAAATCTGGTGTTGGCTCTTAGCAGAGAAAACACTCAGCGCTGCCATTGATAACGGCTGTGAGAGACTGATGCTTGAAATGCAGAGTTCAACATAGCAATATAGGGCATTATTTGATTTGAAATCCCTTTGGCTAGGAAAAAGATTGGATTTTAACTTTAAGAGTCCCCCTTTGGCTAGGAAAAAAATTGGATTTTAACTTTAAGAGTCCCCCTTTGGCTAGGAAAAAAATTGGATTTTAACTTTAAGAGTCCAAGAGAGGCCTGGAGTATGTGCTTTGTATGGGGTGGGGATATGATGTATGCCATCATCCCTGGAACTGTATGATGCCCTGAGGCTCACTGATTATGGTCCCCAAATCAAAAACAAAATAAAAACAAAACAAAACAAAACAATAAAACCTTAACATCAAAGAAGAAAGTATTTGGGGAGGAAAAAATACAGGCAAGATGTAAATAAGGAAACACAGAAAAGTGTTAGGACAATTTAAGAAAACACAGAATTCTTCTTTTTTAAAAATTGGTTTCATTTCTACAGTAAGTTCTAGTTAGCAAAATGCAAAGTCAGCTTTAAACCTACTTCAAATGTCTAACAAAAATGTTTCGACAGACCCTTCAACTTTCTGGTGATTTGTGTCGGGAAAGAAGATTAAATCTGGTGTTGGTTCTTAGCAGAGAAAACACTCGGCGCTGCAATAGGAAGAAAATAATAATAATAATTAGGAAATAAAATAATTAGGAAGGAAAATAATTAGGAAGAAATAGATTTTGCTTATGTCCAGTTAATTGGTCACTCATCTCATTTAGGATGAAATAGCTGGATACTTTGTTTTGGCCTTCTTTCTTAAAAAATTCTGAAAACCAGAATGAAACAGGTTCAGGTTCAAATATATTTTTAAAAACAGCCTTTTCTGTACCGCGGTGCATATAAGTAGCTTGTGTGGGTAAGTTGAACGCTATCTCCCCACTTTCCACTGGGATCTCAATGCTATGTGGGATTCACTGAAAATTTTATTACCACAGCAGCTCACACAATGGCATAACCATGTTAATAATGTGCAGGACTTGGAACCCATTCCTCTGAAGCCTCAGGGCCGGAGGCAGCTCATTTATTTCACCATATTTAAATCAATTGCCGAGGCAGGCAGACAATACACCTTGTGCCCATTTCCCTAATAAAACTGGCAGCACTGGAAGGTCTGTGGCGAGATTTCCCAGCCCCCTCTGGCGCCTTCTGGGTACCATCTTCTACGGAGAAGGTAGCTTGATCCTCACGTTCTTAGTATTTTTATTTTTCTGACGGCCTGTATTTCCCCCTTCCTCCTGCTAAGAGGTGACTGTCAGAACAGCCAGTGTATGGTGATGGAGCGTTTCACAGCTGCCGAGTTTGATTCCTTTCACTGTGTTTGCTTGTGGGGTGCTTAGAAATACTTTTGAGTGTATTTATGCAACTCAAGCAAGGTGTTTGCCTCAGCGCTTGTCTGAAAGTCTTCTGCCTTCACACACAATGACATTCTCTCTTGTTAAATTCCCTGTCGCCACCTCATCTCTGCGTCCCACATTTTTTTTTTCTCCCACTACTTCTGTCAAGCTCTCATTGACTGCTTGTGGTGGTGGTGGTGGTGGTGTGTGTGTGAGGGGATACTTTTTGTTTGGGGGACAGAACAAGATAACTGACTTAATCTTCCTATAGGAACACGTGAGGTGCCTTGTATCATTTTAATCTGCAAAATGCTGGGGCTGAGTAATGTCACATGCTGATTTTACTTTTCTATGCGCAAGTGACGCGGGGGGCTCAATGATGGATGGCTTGTTCCCCTCAAACAACAGTCAAGATGGTGAATGCCCTCGGGTGAGAGTGTGCAGTGGGAATGAGGCAGATTTGACGGGCCGGTTCAAGTTCACCTGACAAAGCTGGAGTGGCCAGCAAGCAGCGTTTGAGAAAGGATTATTCACACTAGCATTAGCGTTTTGAATGCATTTTTTTTTCTCCCTGCGCAGCTGCAAAGCTCCCTCATGCTGAAGGTTTAGGCACACCATAATAAAGAGATTTATTTCACACCCCCCCACCCCCTATCTTGCCTCTTATACTTTACACCTAGTTTCTACTGAGCTGTTCAGACAGAGGACGTCTGTCTATCCAAACGCCACAGAACAAACATCATCTTCAAAACAATCCTTGGGGTCACAGTCGGGAACAAAGGCTGGTATTTCTGATGTCTGCTGGGACAAAGCTGGAGTCTCTCCTTGCGCTGAATGCAAATCCTGAAACTTCGCCTTTTCAACCCAGTCAGTGCCCAACTCCACACGGCAGAGATTAAGATGAAAATGAGTTCTCTAGGTCAACCGAGAAAAGAAGCCATCGGAGGGGTTTTCTAAACATGACTTGGCCAGGAGTGCAGATCCAGGAAGATGCCCTGAGCCCCGGCGGGGGTGGGGGGTGGCCCCCAAACAAACATACAAAGCCAAAAAAAAGGCCTGAAATTCTCTCCATATCCACTTTGAGTAAGAAAATCTTAAGAAATGGGGGGGGGGGCTGGAACAACAGCACAGCAGGTAGGGCATTTACCATGCACTCGACCAACCCAGGTTCGACTCCCAGCATCCTATATGGTCCCCCAAGCACTGCCAGGAGTAATTCCTGAGTTTATGAGCCAGGACTAACCCCTGTGTATCGCCAAGTGTGACCCCCAAAAAGCAAAAAAAAGGGGGGGTGGTTTGGGGAGTGGAGAGAGGACATTGGGAAAATTCCAACACAGGAACCACAATAATTTTTTTTTTCTTTTTGGGTCACACCCGGCGATGCTCAGGGGTTACTTCTGGCTCTCCACTCAGGAGTTATTCTTGATGATGCTTCGGGGACCATATGGGATGCTGGGAATCGAATCTGGGTTGGCTGCGTGCAAGGCAAACACCCTACCCACTGTGCTATCTCTCCAGCTTCCAGGAGCCACAATCATTTATTTCTTCCCTAGAGCTGGGGCTGAGCAGATGCATCATCCTCCTGGTACCTTTGTTTATGTTTTGGTGACTAGAGCGTCACACACAGAGTCGTGGTGTTTACTGGGGTGTGTACTTTAGCCACAGTGCTGAGCGCCCCTTGCTGCAGTGGGCCAGGGAGAGCTAGTCCCAAGCTCTGCTTCCTTTCACGGCTTCACCCCAACATAAATGCACCAGGAGAAAAAAAAAGCCAGGCTGAGCAGGCAAGGACTAATGAGGACCTGCATGTCAGTCCTATTTAAACCTGCAACCCAGGCACCCCAAAACCAAAGATGGATGAATCTGACTCCAGGAAAAAGTCATATGGGAGTCAGTTTCACATAGAAAGTCAGATGACAAGAGAGGGACAGAGAAAAATTGGGTATCACGTGACACTGACCTACAAAGTTTTGATCAAGGTATGGAACTTCTACATCAAGAGGGAAATCAGCAATGGTTACAAGGCACAAGGGACGGGGACAAATTTTGGATTTCTCGGATTTAAACCAGAGTTCTTGTACCTCTCCACATCAGCAGCTCTGGGGAAAACAGGAAGAATGTTTTGTAGACTGGTTGAGGGCTAAAACAGAAAGAGAAGCCCAAGTAGGGCCTGGAGAGACCGCAGTGGTTAAGGCACTAGCTTTGCCCAAGGCTGATCCTGGCTTAATCCCCAGCATCCCATACATTTCCCTGAGCACGGAGCAAGGAGTGATCCCCGAGCACCACCAGATGCTCCAAACAAACAACCAACAAACAATAACATCATTTAGTTTATTAAAGGTGGGGAAAATACAATTTTTAGCTACTGTGACATCTGGTGCTGCTTAAAGGTTAGAAATTTTGGGCAAGAGGTTGAAGAACAGGACCTTAAATCACTGAGGATTTTTTTGGGGGGAGGGAGGCAAGTGGGTACCCTAGGGGACCATGTGGTGTGGAGGATCAAACCAGGGTCTCTTGCAGCAAAAGCATATGCCCTCACTGAAACCTCATGGGAAGGGGGGCGTTCCTGGCTCATTCTTCACGCCCTACCGAGGTCACGGAGTTGCCCCCCATGAGCGGCTCTCCAGCACGGCCATGGCTCCAGAAGCACAAGGACTTAATGCAGAGCCTGGCAGCTTGTGGCAGAAAAGTGAATGGACTACGCGTTAATCCATGGTACCATGCCTGCCCGGGAGGGAAAGGCTGTTGCTCCTTTCTGCCTTTTTCCCCCTGGACAGCAAGATGGCAGCCTATTCGGAGCTCTTTGGAAAGTCAGGTATGAGCTGGTGGTGACGGGGCAACTGAAACCTCATGGGAAGGGGGGCGTTCCCGGCTTGTCCTTCACACCCTACCAAGGTCACGAGTTGCCCCCCACGAGAGGCTCTCCGGCACGGCCATGGCTCCAGAGCCACAGAAACCAATCTTGTAATTATCTGGCTTATGGCAGAAATACCTCCAACCAATCTTGTAATTATCTGGCCTATGGAAGAAATACCTCCAGGCTTAATAAGTAAAATATCAGAAATCCAAATTTGTGTGGCCACAATAGCGGCCACGTGACATCATACGGTTCTTATAACTAACTGTCACTGTCACTGTCCAGCACTGTCACTGTCCTCCTGTTGTTCATCGATTTGCTCGAGTGGGCCCAGTAACTTCTCCATTGGAGACTTTGTTGTTACTGTGTTTGGCATATCGAATACATCACGAGTAGCTTGCCAGGCTCTACCATGCGGGCGAGATACTCTCGGTAGCTTGCCGGGCTCTCGGTACTTATACGGCAGTACGTGCAGAGCAATACTGAGGTTGTGACTTCACAACAGATAATACAAAATATATTCTTTCACTTGCATCTTGGCTCAGGGATTGGGGTTTGGGATGGTAACATCCCGAATTTGGTGGTGGGAAGTTGTAATAGTGGTGGGATTGTTGTTTGACTATTAAATGTAATCAAATACTGTTAACTAACTTATAAAATAAAAAAAATAAAAAAAGAAATAGGGACTGAGGGACAGGACAGCCGAAGGGCACTGGCCTTGCAGGCTGCCAGCCCCATTTGGTCCCGCCAGGAGTGATGTCTGAGTAAAGCCAGGAGTAAGCCCTGCACACATCCAATTTCGGCCCAAAACCAAAAAACAAAGTGTGTGTGTGTGTGTGTGTGTGTGTGTGAGAGAGAGAGAGAGAGAGAGAGAGAGAGAGAGAGAGAGAATAAAAGAGAGAAAACACATGGGGTCAGGGTCAGGTCAGGGTGCAGCCTCCTGGACTCAGCCCCAACCGTCCTCCGAGTGCAACCTTGCTTAACCGTCAAAATCAGGACAAGAACAATATTCTTGGGTTGGATCCTGACTCTTCATCTGTCAGGGCTCCTCCCTTACACATTCCAGGACTCGTTTATCAGCAGATACCTTTGCAATGGGATCTCTCCAGGGGAGGGGCAGAGATAAGGTCATTGCAGGCCCCAGGGCACCAGCGTTCTGAATTACAGGTTCAATGAGGAAATGTTCATCTCCTTGACCTCTGTTTACTAACCTTTGGTTCACCACAGACATGAACCCAGACTATGGGCCAATTTAAAATACTGCCCTTTTAAAGTGGCCTTCAAATACAGTCACTTTCTGTGGGGTCTGCAGGATCAAGCTTCCATGTGGAATTTAGGGGTCTTCTAACTCAACTTGGAATGGCCCTTGGCCCCCAGGGGCAGTTGTATATGCGGCAGCTCATCCATTGACACTTCATCGAGGGATGAAGAGGGGACCCTGAAAGACAGGCTTCCTGGGGGCCCCTGGCTCGCTGCAGCCTCCCTGTTCACCCAGGACCCCCTCCCCCACTGCATTTGTCAATCAGTGTCTTTATTAGGAGACAGAGCGGGACAGAGGAACCCCTGGATGGGCCTGAGAACTGTGGGGACTTGAGGGCCAGAAACCAGTCCTGCTGCACCTGACACTGAGGAACAGCCCTGGGCGGGTGGGACAGAGCCTGCCAAAGGGAGGCCAACTTGAGGGAGGTGGAGATCCCCGGGGTGGGGGGGGGGAATGTTGTAGAAGGTGAAAGGGGCACACAGCCGGGGGCACGGCAAGAAAAGGGAGCAGGATTGTCCTTTTCTCGTCCAGCAGTGATTCAGTGGTCACAGGTGCCTGGGCAGCTTCTTCTGTTGCTGTCAAGGGTCAGTCTCCAAGGCCCACTACCCAGTGGATGGATTAGTTAGGGTCCATCCTGAGTGGTTGGGCAAGGTCCATTCTGAGTGATTGATTAGACTCCACCCTGATTATTAAATGGAGACTAATTAATTGATTGATTAGATCCATCCCAGCTGAGGACAAGGTGAATATCTGACACCACTGATACTCTCAAGCATGGGGCAGCTCTGTAGTATGGGCATGAAGACACCCCAGGTAAGTAAATGCACGCCCTATTGCCACTGAATCAGTTTATCAATATAAGAAGTCCCTGAGTTACGCATCATTCAACACTGTTTAATTATAAAGTGGTTGACAGGGAACGTGGGTGGGGGGACACCCCAGGCTCCCAGACACTGAACACAGAGGCTCCTTCCAGGACCTGGTCTTCTTCTGGTTGTTTCACCCACAGCCAGAGTCTCCAGGGAGCAGAGGAGTTCAGTGAAGGTGGACTATTGTTCTATTGTTTATTCAAAAGCTCCGCCCCTGAGGAGAGATATTTCCTGAGGTGAAAGAGATGAGAGGGAAATTGAGATCTGGAAGGTCAAAATTACTAAAACAACATCAAGGCCCAAAGCATTTTTTTTATAGCTTTTTGGTTTTTTGGGTCACACCCGGCGATGCTCAGGGCTTACTCATGGCTCTGCATCAGGAATTACTCTTGGCGGTGCTTGGAAACCATATGGGATGCTGGGATTGAAACCGGGTCAGTCACATGCAAGGCAAGCTCTCTCTCTTCTGTACTGTCTTCCCAGCCTGGTCCAAAGCTTTATCATCAGACAAAGGGAATAAATGTTGGCATCTCATTAGTGTCTTGATAAATGTCAATTTGCTAGACAAAATAGAACAATTCTGAATGTGTGTAGGTTTATTATGGCTTGAAACATATAAATCAGACTGCTGGAATTATACAAAGGAACTGATGAATGCATAGCCTTTGAAAGATATTTTCACGCACATATTGGTGATTTATTTTCTCAAGCACAAAAAAAAATTTACATAGAGAAGTTCAACAAGACTGTTCTAAGCTTTGATCAAAACTCCGAGAGGGGACCGGAGCTTAGCAGTGGTGAGGGCACTTGCCTTGCACGTGGCTGACCCAGGTTCAATCCCTGGAATTCCCTGTGGTTTCCCAAGCACTGCCAGGAGTGATCCCTAAGCACAGAGCCAGGAGTAAGTCCTGAGCATGGCTGGGTGTGGCCTAAAAAGAAAATAAACTGTGAGAAAAAAATAAAATTGGGACTGGACAGAAATCACAGCGGTAGGGCTCTTGCCTTGCATGCAGCCAAACTGGTTTTGATTCCAGGCACCACATATGAACCCCCAAACCCTTCCAGGAGTGACCCCTGAGCACAGACCAGGCATAAATCCTAGGCACAGAGGGGTAAGGCCTAAGAATTGAAAAAAAGAAAAAATATATTGGGAAAGAAAGAAATAAGAAATAAAGAAAACATAAGACATGAAGAAAACATAAGAAATGAAGAGAAAGAAATAAAGAAAACAAAGAAACAAAATCTGAATAAAATAAAATTCTGGTCCCAACTACAAACTAGTGTATGGAATAAAAAGCCTATTGTGGGGGTAAGAGAAGAGGTAGGAGAGAGGCAGATTCTAAACACGTTCTGGGCGCACAGCTGACAGTTGGCTAATAGGTACAAATGCCACAGGAAAAGGAATCAGCTGGTCGCTCCAGCTATTTGACAGCTTCGAAGAGAGTAGATCTTAAATATCTCATCGCGTAAAACAAACAAGTGTGCTGACTGCATGTGGCAAAGGATATTAGCTGGATGGGAGGTGAGCATGGGTTGTAGCGTGGTTCAAAGCGTGACACTACTGTCCTACAACGTGATCAGAGTCCTGTATCTGGGCTAAGACAGAGAGGAATAAATCCAGGATCCCTGCAGGGTGCTGGCCGGGCATCTGGACGGCGGAGCAGAGTGACATTACAGAGATGAGGCGTCAGGACTGTGGGAGGGAGCGAACGGTCCTTGTGTGTGGATCAATGACTCCTGCAGGAACGAGTGGGGTCCACGAGCCCAGGGTGGATGTGGAGGCCTTGTGGGGAAGCAGGGCAGAGCATCTGGACTCCATGCAGATGGCCAGGAAGATGGAAAGCCTGAGCTGGGCAGACAGGGAGAAGCAGGGAAACCAGGAGGTCTAGAGAAAAGGGTTCCCAGCTTGGGGGCGGGGAATACCTTTCCCCAGGAACCAGAGTCGGGCCAGACCAGCTCCAACCAGTGGAAACTTGGTTGATCTTGGCCACAGCAACTCGTGTGGAGAACAAAAACTGAATTGTAATCCATTCCCAAGAAAAAGAAAAACGGCCGGGATGGGGCAGGCGAGGTCACGCAGGGGACGTGCTGGTGGTTTGTTTTTTTCTTTTGTCTTCAGACAGGAAGTGTGTTCAGGGTCATGATGTTGCAGGAGACTAGAGAGTAGGAGGCCAGAGCAGGTGCTGGGGCATGACACCCAGTGCGGGGGAGGGGGAGCCTGGCAGAAATCCCAGGGGATCCCTGCCTTAGGGATCCTGTCTCGATCTGACATCTCAACTCAGTGCCCGTTGGAGAGTTTTGCACTGCTTTTGATTTTAATTGTATTTCTTTCTTTTTGGTTTGGGGCCACACCCTGCGGCATTCAGGGCTTGCTCCTGGCTCCCACTGGGGACCCTACGGGGTGTCAGGAATTGAACCCAGGTCAGCCATATGCAAGGCAAGTGCCCTACCCCTCCTTTTGATTTTTAAATATGGCGTTAAGATATTTATGTGGATGAAAGAGGCCATTAGGGGCTCCACTAGATTTTGCACAGAGGCTGTGTGTGTGTGTGTGTGTGTGTGTGTGTGTGTGTGTGTGTGTGTGTGTGTGAGCAATCTGCACATTTCCTAGAGGGAGGGGTGGCCCCAGTCTCTGGTGCAGAACAAACACAGCGCCTCTGCTGACTGACAAGAGCAGGCCACAGGCTGACAGACTCTGCACAGAATCCAGAAACAAGGTTAGGTGCTGGCCACGGGGGCTGGGTGGGTAATGGCCCAGTCCTGGAGCTTGTGGGGTTCAGCAGGGTCAGAGCGCCCTCTGGTGGCTTCACGGTGAAAAGGCCGTTACGTGTGAAAGGTACTGGGGAGCTATTAGTTGTGGGGGTCATGAGTCTGGGGGGGGCAGGGGATGAGCAACAGGCTCTGGAGGGCAGAGATCAGAGGAGGGGAAGGGGGCAGATGGGAGACCAGCGAGTTCTGAGGAAGGATTGAGTGACAGTTCAAATGTCTGTGAGGCCGCGTGGAATTTCCCTGGTTCCTGACCCCAGGGCAGCTGGGAGGGACACAGCTCAGGTGAGGCAGCAGTATTCTGCAACTGAGAGAGCTTGTCTTCCAGGTGTAAATTTTATTTTATTTTATTTTTTTACATTCTTATTAGTGAAACACCATGAGGTATAGTTGTAGACTTACAAATATTTGTGCTTGGGTTTCAGTTATACAATGATTGAGTACCCATCCCTCCACTAGTGCCCATTTTCCACCACCACGGATCCCAGTATCCCTTCAACCCCCGATACCTCTCATCCCACCCTGCCTCTGTGGTAGGGCATGCCCTTTTGTTCTCTCTCTCCTTTTGGGTGCTGTGGTTTGCAAAAGAGGCATTGAGTGGCAATCATGTTCGATCTATAGTCTACTTTTAGCATGCATCTCCGATCTTGGGAGGACCCTCCCAACATCCAGGTGGAAATTTTAGAAGGAAACTTGGCTTAGGGTATGTTTCTCTCACTCCCCACACCCCCAACCCAGCACTCTTATTCACTCCTCTGGCCTAGAGTGGAAGCCAGGAGAATCCCTTCAGGGAATTTTACCTGCAGGACCTTTTAACGGAAGTGAAATGGATGAGAGGAAGCTGGGCTGGAGCAATAGGACAGTGGGGAGGGCACTTGCCTTGCATTCCGCCGACCCGGTTTTAATCCTCAGCATCCTATACGGTCTCCTGAGCACCATCAGGAACAGAGAAGAAGATGTTAGTGGTCACCAAGCCAGTCTCATCATGTTGCTAAGCAACAGCAGCATCAGCACCAATACTCCAAGATCCTAGAGAAGCTGAGAGACATGGAGAGGCTGGGGGGAGGACTTGGCTGGGCCCAAATGTTGCCTCTAACACACATCTTCTTCCTTGCGGCCCCTGTGAGTAATGGCAAGGCATTAAAGGGACATAAATTACAGTGACTCCAGAACAGAAAGCTTAATGGAGAACCAGAAACTGTTAAAATAAAAAAAAAAAAAGGAAAAGGAGAATGGAAATCCTGCGGTTGAAAAGTAAAGTAACTGAACATAAACCTCTGTGCCACAAGCTCAGTGGCAACCCTGGAGTGGTAGCTGCAGTGGTAGGAGCAGCAATAGGCCCCAAGATGAATAAATACAAGTGATCCAGTCCAAAAATCCAGAGAGGGAATGGAGAGATTGTGCCGTGTGCAGGGCATTTGCCTTGCATGTGCCTGGCCCAGTTCAATCCCTGGGATCACATCAGGTTCCCTCAAGCCTGAGCACAGAGCTAGGAGTAAGCTCTGAGTATCGCCAAGTTGGCCAAAACAACACAAAAACATGGGGTCGGAGAGATACTACAGCAGGCTCTGCAAACGGCCAATCTCGGTGCCATTCCCAGCATCCCTATGGCCCTTAGCATCACCAGGACTTATTTCTGAGTGTGGAACCAGGAGTCAGCCCTGACCACTACTGGGTGTGTTTCCCAAAACAAACAAAAAGGAACCCAGAGAAAAAGTCCTGTAGGAAAATAAACAGATATTGAGGCTGGACACATAAAGTCAAGCCAAGCAACACGTGTATAAGGGGGTACCCCAAGGAGGAGGCGGGTGGAAATAGTATCCTAAAGTGACAGGGTTTTCCTCAGAGCTTGCAGGGGGCAGGGAGGGGGAGAGGACTGGGATCATGAATGATATGGCATCATGGAGACCCCAGAACTTTCTCTGCTGTAGACCCAGGTACAGAGTCTCGTGTCCTGAAGGAGAACAGCAGGGCCACACTTGGGGAGATGGCAGGCAGGACCCCTGGGGACAGAGTGAGATGGAGAAAAGTGCTCTGTAAAGAGGAAGAAGTGCTCAGGGATGGCGGGGCTTGGTTGGGAGTGGGTCAGCTCAGACTGACGGAACAGATGCGTGGACTCCTGGGAGATCACTGAAGGGCCATTGCTTGGATTTCCATCGTGGTCTGAGCATCCACTAAAGAGGGAATCTGTCATGATGGCACAGAAAGCTGTTTCCACGGGCCAAGAACGCATTCTCAGTTTGAAGCTTGGCCCCACGCACTGCAAGTTCTCACGCTTCTTTTCTTTCCTGCTTCTTTTTACACCCTCTAGTGACACGTGTGTGTGTGTGTGTGTGTGTGTGTGTGTGTGTGAAGCGCTCAGGGATGGTGTGTGTGTGTGTGTGTGTGTGTGTGTTGGATTTTTTGCTTTTTTGGCCCACCCACTGGTGCTTAGAAGTTACTCCTGGCTCTGTGCTCCGGAATCACTCCCATCAGGGACCACATGATGCTATGAGGTGCTGGGGACTGAACCCGGTCGGCCACATGCAAGGCCAGCATCTTCTCTGCTGTATTATCTCTCCAGCCCCTCTATGTCTACATCAGACAGAGATCAGAAGGGGAAGTATGTTTCTAGAAAATACCTCCTTATCCTTCTGGCACATTAGATGCCGAGCTTCCCGACTCAGGTCACTCCTGCTTTATTTATTTATTTATGCTTTTTGGGTCACACCCAGCAATGCACAGGGGTTAACTCCTGGCTCTGCGCTCAGGAATTACTCCTGGTAGTGCTCAGGGGACCATATGGGATGCTGGGAATTGAATCCAGGTCGGCCGCATACAAGGCAAACGCCCTACCTGCTGTGCTATCACTCCAGCCCCACTCACTGCTTTATAACCCAAACGAACAAACAAACACAACCCAACATTTCTGCACATCTTTTATATCATTTAAAAATTTATACTTGTCATTGTAAATTCAAATTTTATAAAAATGTGAATTTGATAACGAGGAAAGGAAGATGCGAGATTTTAAATGGGTTGGCGCCGAACAACATAGAGGATGTATTGGGGATTCAGGGCTCTGTCGATTATTCACTGAATGAGGACCAGATAATATCGGAGGTAAGCGCTGGCCTCGCACATGCGCCATCCAGGTTCCATCCCGGCACCACCCAAGATGCCCATGATTGATCCCTGAGCACAGAGCCAGGAGTCAGCCCTGTGCACCGCTAGGTGTGGTCAGCCCCACCCAAATTAATACTTTATAGAATAACCAATATGCATGTAAGAGACTTGAACAACACTATTCGGCCAACTCACAGACTCGGACCCACGATCCACATTTTCCCCAAGCACCGTGGGGACACAACTAGAATGGACAAGAGGCCACAAAGCAAATCTAAGTAAATTCGAAAGGATAAAAACCAGCGAAAATGCTTTTTCCAATGACCAAAGGATTAAATTGGACTCTACAAGAGCAAGAAATGTGGGAATTTCCTCAAACATTGGAGCCATTGGGGAAAAATGAACATTAGCAACACCTAAAAATAAAACAGGCATTTTTATTGTTTGGTTTTGGGTCACATCCTGCTCTGCTCAGGGCTCACCCCTGGCAGATTCAGGGGGACACTGTGGGGTGACAGGGGCGGAACCTGTGTTGGCTGCGTGCAAGGCAAGCGCCCTCCGTGCTATACCAGTGCACCAGCCACCAAACCAGGTATTTCTAAAGAACACTAGGGTCCGTCTTTGGAAGGCATCTCTCACCAGGGACACAAACACTGGAATTGAATGAAAATGACAAACAGACATGAGACATGGCAATGGATGGGGCAGCGGGCAGTGTGGGCCTGCCTGTGACCCTCTGCTCCTATGGTCTCTTCGTGTACAACGGCATGTGGGGAAAATCATGCGGGTTCAAAAACAAAAACAAAAGTGAAGGCCAGAGCAATAGGACAGCAGGGAGGCCAACTGCCTTGCTTGCAGCCAGGGCAGGTTTGAAACCCGGTGTACCATATGGTCCCCCGGGCACCACCACAAGTGAACCCTGAGTGCAGAGCCAGGAGTAACCCCTGAGCCTTTTCAGGTGTGGCCTCCAAACAAACAAACAAAGTCATGCATGCGATCTACACTCTGAGTGCCAAACATATAGCAGCCACACCTGCCCCACCTGAGACCCAGGAGTTAAATATTTATCAGACCCTCCCCATAGTGAATACTGAAACTAGAAACTTTTATTAAAATGTGAATTTCATAATGAAACAGAGATGTAAAATTGTAAACATATAGGCATCTAACCACAGAGATTGGCCTGGAGACAACTAGATTGGAGATTTCAATGTCCTGTCAAGAATTAATAGAACAAAGGGGGCTGGAACGACAGGACAGCTGGGAGGGCCTTTGCCTGCACGCGACTGACCTGGGTTTGATCTCCAGCATCGTGTCCTATGAGCATCACCAGGAGTAAGCCCTGAGCTCAGAGGCAGGAGTCAGCCCTGAGCACTGCTAGATGTGGTCCCGAAACCAAATAAAATAAACAGAACAAGGAGGTAAGGCACTATTTTGCACGTTTGCTCTCCATCTGACCAGGGGTGATGCGAGCACAGATGTTTATTTTAGAAAGAAGAACATTCTCAGAGCAACCCCAGGAGCTGCCTCCAAGAAGCTGACCCTGCAGCTTCTGACAAGTAAAATGGGCTGGAGAGATATGACAGTGGGTGGGGGTGGGGGGCGCTCACCCTGCACACAGCTGACCAAGGTTCTGTCTCTGGCACCCCATAGTGTCCCCCAGAACCTCCAGGAGTGATCCCTGAGCACTGCTGGGTGCAGCCCCCCACCAAAAAATATATGGGGAGGCAGGGCTGGAATAGTACAGCAGGGAGGGCGTTTGATTCGCAGGGAACTGACGGGGTTCAATCCCCTGCATCGCATAGGGTCCCTTGAGCACCGTCAGGAGTAATTCCTGAGTACAGAGCCAGGAGTAATCCCTGAGCGTCGCCAGGTGTCACCCCAAAAGCCAAAGAAGAAAGAATGGAGAAGGCAGTTCAGAGGGCTGAGCACAGGCTTTGCATGTGAGGGCCCAGGTTCGATTTCCAGGACCATATGGTGCCCCCAGCACCACTGGGACCCATCCCCGAGCATTGTTCTGGGAGCATCACTGAGTGTTGATCTCCAAACAGACATCAAAAAATAAAAACGACTGAGCTTTTTAAAGTATTAAATGTTCTATTAAAGCCCCATCACTGACAAAGCTATTCATGTGGGTTTAGACATCCTACCCAGCACCCATACCAGCACCCGTGTCACTTCCCAAGGTCCCTCCCGCCCCTGGGCCCCACCCCCAGACTTGACCAGCACGTTTTCAAGTTTGATTGCTGAAATTTAGGTGTCTTGTTTTCGGTGCTGTGCGCTCTGTAATTTGGATATTTAGCTCTGCCACTGCTTTACACCCCTGATGTACTCGGGTCCCCGTGATCCCTGCATCTTGGTGCTCCCCATCCATCGCCCATTGCTCCTCACTCCCTGTCTGTCTTTCTCCTGAACCACTGGGGCCAAGGGTGATCTCAGTATCTCCCCTTCTTTGTTTCGTTTGGTTTGGTTTTGGGGCCACACCCGGCAGTGCTCAGGGCTTTCTCTTGGCTGAGCTCAGGGATCACTCCTGGCAGTGCTCTGGGGACCATATGGGGTACCGGGGATGGAACCTCAGTAGGCACGTGCAAGGCCAGCGCCTTCCCGCTGTCCTATCGCTGTGGTCCTGTCTCCTCCCTTTCAAGCACTGCATTCCCTGATGCAGTTGGTCTAGAGACTGCACGTAAGTGAGATGAGACCATATCTCTCCTTCTGGCTGACTTCCTTTAACAGTTCCATCCGTGTTGCAGAGAATTGCAGGGTTTCATCTTTTCGCAAAGCTGCAAATAAAACCAAAAAATTTCAAGTGGAAATTAACAGTCGGGCCCCAGTGAGAGCAATTCCTAAGCACGGAGCCAGGAGTCAGCGCTAAGCACAGCTGGGTGTGGCCCCCAAACCAAAACAATAACAGCAATGTGAAAATTAATGAAATGGAGGGTAAGCAGTGGAGGAAAAGTCACAAAACCTGAACTGGTTCTTTGAAAAGGCAAAACCAAAACCAAAACAGCCACAAGCCTGATGAATCTTTATAGCAAAGCTGACCAAGAACAGGAAAATAAGGGAGAAGGTGCAGGTGCCAGAGATGAGGCAGGCCAAGGGTCAGCGCAGAGCACAGAGAAGCAGGGGCGAGAGGGACTGGGGGGTGGGGGTCAGTCAACAGGACGAGAGCCTGCTCTACCTCTCACGCCCCGTGCCCACCTCCACTAAGACTCGGTTTCAATCCCCCTAAAACAACTTTTTTTTTTTTTTGCTTTTTGGATCACACCTGGCGATGCACAGGGGTTACTCCTGGCTCTGCACTCAGGAATTACCCCTGGCGGTGCTCAGGGGACTATATGGGATGCTGGGAATCGAACCCGGGTCGGCCGTGTGCAAGAAACACCTTTTTCAATTAATTATTTAAGATTTCCCAGAAACAAAAGTCCATGCCAGAGGGTTTCACTGCTGAGTTCCACATTTAAGGAAGAAATGACATCAATTCTAGGAAATGATGCTCCCTCTTTTAGGAAGTAGAGCAAAAAGAGGAATGCCCTGGGCAGGGGCAGAGAGATAGTGGAGTGGGCGGTTGCCTTGCGTGTGGTTGACCTGTGTTCCATCCCTGGCATGCCATAGGGTCCCCCTGAACCTCATCAGGAGTGAGCACAGAGCCAGGAGTCAGCCTGAGAATTTCTGTGTGTGATGCCCACATAAAAACAAACAAGCAAGCAAAACAAAAGAACAGCCCCACCTATTCTGTGAGGTTAATATTACCCTGATTACTAAAAAAAATTAAATTAAATTAAAAACTACAAGCATTGGGCCTGGAGCAATAGTTCAGTGAGTAGGGTGTTTGCCTTGCACACAGCTGACCTGTATCCCATAGAGTCCCATATAGTCTCCTGAGCACCACTAGGAGTAATTCCTGAGTGAAAAGCCAGGAGTAATCCCTGTGCAATGCTTGGTGTGACCCAAAAAGCAAAAAAAAAAAAAAAACCCAAAATAAAAAAAACCCACAGCTACAAGCATTAAGGTACTTGCCTCAGCTCATTTCCCAGCACCTGCCAGGAGGGAGGAGTGCTCCCAGAGCACAGAACCAGGAGTAAACCCTGAGCAACAATGGGTGAAAGCCAAAACCCAAACCAAACCAAACAAAAAAACTTGTCCTCTCCTGCCCCAACGAGACCCTGAGTCACCATACAGGAATGTCCCCTCTGGCTACTAATTAAGCTGCTTAATAGCCGTGATCCCAGAGACACATGAACAAATCTTGGAACCCAGTGGTTTTTGGCAGAAATGCATCTGGACTTCACATTAGGTTACCAGCACCAGGCCATCCCAGGTGGGAAAAGGTGCCATCCCTCCTCCTATTCCCCCTGGTGGATTGGTGGATGCCATCTTCCAGAGGTCATGGACAGTCAGGTATATGCCAGCAGTGACGAGACACGTGGGGGCTGGCAGGATGGAGGAGGAGCCATTCCTTGTCCTCCCCACCAACAAGACCCCGAATCACCACCCATGAATGGCCCCTCTGACTACTGATTAAGCTGTTTAACGGCCATGATCCCAGAGACACATGAACGAATCTCAGAACCCAGCGGCTTTTGGCAGAAATATCTCCAGATTTAATTATTAAAATTTCAGAATTCCAAAATCGTGGCTATGCGACGTTATATGCTATTCATAATCAGCAAAAAAAATTCTCTAATGTTGGCTTTTCTGAGTGTTGGGGGAAATTCCAAATAAAATGGTGGGTCTGGTGTCGAAATATTGAATGTAATCAAAGTAGAGAGAGAGTGAGGTGGAAATCATCTGCCACACAGGCAGGGGTGGTGGTAGGATGGGGTTATACTGGGGTTTTTTGGTGGTGGAAAATGTGCACTGGTGAAGGGATGGGTGTTTCATCATTGTATGACAGAAACAAAAAACCGAAAGCTTTCTAACTGTTCTAGTGGTTGCGGGACAGGAATGAGGGGTTGTGGGAGACCGATCCCTCTTGCCTGGCCTGGGTCAGGTCCTGGGTTGGTCTTTGGCAGCACAAACACACGGTTTTATGAATGAGAGTTTTTCTTTGTTTTGTTTTGTTGGGGAGGGGGATTTTGGCAGTTGAAAATAAATACTGCAGGCTGGAGTGATAGCATAGCAGGTAGGGTGCTTGCTTTGCATATGGTTGACATGGGTTTGATTCCCTGGCATCCCATGAGGCCTGTCATGAGTGATCTCTGAGCACAAAGCCAGGAGTCAGCCCTGAGCACTGCTGGGTGTCACACAAAACAAAAAAATTTTTTAAAAAATGAGTTCTCTCCTCTTCACATTTTTCCCCATTCTTGCTTCTTCTCTCTTTGCTAACAGTCATTCATCGCTCTCTGAAATGCGAGGGCGGAGTGCCCCATCTGGCATCTCCTTTGCCAATCAGAGATGAGGAATGTGAGGAACGGCTGTTACCGGCCTCTTAGCCCCAGAGTCTTCTTGAAATTGCGAAATGTCACCATTCCATTCTGGGGAATAACTCATCATCATCATCATCATCTCTCTCTCTCTCTCTCTCTCTCTCTCTTTACTTTTTGGGTCACAAAGGTGATGCATAGGCTTTACTCTTGGCTTTTGCACTCAGGAATTACTCCCGGTGGTGCTCAGGGGGACCATCTGGGATGCTGGAACTTGAACCCGGGTGGGCCACATGAAGGCAAATGCCCTCCCTGCTGTATTATCACTCCCACCCTTCTCTTCTGGGACATGTTTACCCCAGTATGCATTGACACCAATGATGGCAGAATAAACATTATTTTATATAAAGAAATTTTTCTGCGTGAGTTTATTTCAGTAACTAAGCAGAGCGCTATTAACACAGCACTTCACTGCCTATGGACGGATGCCTGCGATCACATGATTGATGTTTTAGAAATAAGAGCTCTTGGCAGAAATGCCTCTGGGCTTTGCATTAGGCCACCTTCGCTGGGCCACCCCAGATAGGAGCAGGTGCTGTCCCTCCGCCTGTTCCCTGGGAAGCCTGGTGGCCGCCATCATCCAAACTTCACTGGAAAATGAGGTATAGGCCAGCAATGACGACACACACTGGGCCTCACGGGATGGGGGTGAATCCTGTCCTTCTCCCCCACCCTGACGGGACCCTGAGATGACACCAACGAATGTCCTCCCGGCTACTTATTAAGCTCCTTAATGGCCATGATCCCAGAGATAAACAAACAAATCTCAGATCTGAGCGGCTCTTGGTAGAAATCTCTACAGACCTAATTATTAAAGTTTTAGACTATAAGATTGTAGCCATGCAACATCATGTGCTGTTTATAACCAGCAATAGAAAACAAAGTGTCTAATGTTGCCTCTTCAGCAGGTCTGAGTGTTGGAGGAAAATTCTAAATAATAATGGTGGGATTTGTGTTGACATCACTTAACTTAAGTCACTTAACTTCCCGTTAGTCGTCGATTTGCTCGAGCGGGCGCCAGTAACGTCTCCATTTGTC
>JAOXYA010121729.1:0-10455 GCA_028565675.1 Sorex palustris
GCCCACACGGCAGAGTCTGGCAAACTCCCCGTGGCGTACCCAATATGCCAAATACCAGTAACAATGATGAGTCTCATCCTCCTAACTCTGAAAGAGCCTTGAATGTGGCACTTTTTTAAAAAATCTCAGGACTAGGATGAAGGAGACGTTACTGGGGCCTGCTCGAGGCAATCGACGAACAACAGGATGGCCGTGATCGTCGTAGTGAGGCCACGTCTAAGCGGTGAGGTGGGGAAAGCGCAGCTGGGATTCTGGCCTGGAGCAGAAGTGACATTTCTTGGACACCAGCAAGCGTGAAGGTTTGCGTGACTCTCAGCCGGACTCTCAGCTTCTTGGGTTGGGAGGAGCAGCGCCCCCTACTGGTACCGTGCCGCAGGGGCAGGCAGTGCCAGGGAGCCAACCAGGGGCCACCGCACACAAGGCAAGTGCCTCGAGCCCCGTGGCTTGCGCTTTACGAGCAGGGGGGCCCTCGTTGCATCCACAGTGCCACACGGTCCCCAAGGGCTGCTGGGAGCGAGCCCTGAGCACCGAGCCGGAAGAAGCCCTGTAGTAATTCTGGACGTGGGCTCAAAACTGAAAATGATCATAATGAAAACAAGCAAAGATTTCAAGCGGGGACCAAAGAGCTACAGAGGCACTTGCCTTGCATGTGGCCGACCCAGGTTCGATCCCTGCATACCCGGAACCCTGCCAGGAGTAAATTCTTCAGTACAGAGCCAGGGGTAATACCTGAGCCTGCAGGGATGGCCAAAAAAAAAAACAAAACAAAGCAACGGTCACGGTCACGGTCCTCCTATTTTTCACCAATTTGCTTGAACGGGCCCAGTAATGTCTCCATCATGAGACTTGTTATTACTGTGTTTGGCATATTGAGTACGTCGCGAGTAGCTTGCCAGACTCTGCTGTGCAGGTGAGGTACTCTCGGTAGCTTGCCGGGCTCTCTGAGAGGGGTGAAGGAATCGAACTCGAGTCTGTCATGTTGGCTGCATGCAAGGCAAACGCCCTACAACTGTGCTGGAGCGATAGCACAGCGGGCAGGGCGTTTGCCTTGCACGCAGCTGACCTGGGTTCAATTCCCAGCATCCCATATGGTCCCCTGAGCGCTGCCAGGAACAATTCCTGAGTTCAGGAGCCAGAGACTATAAAACAAAACAAAAAAAAAAAAAAAGGAGGGGAGTGGAGGGGAGGGGAGGGAAGGAAATCCCAAGAACAAAGCCCAGAGTCCCCCCCACGGAGCCCCCAACAGTGCCCGTGGCCTCCCCAGGTCCAGGCCCTGAACATTGCACCTCAGGGCGGCTGTTTACACCACAGCTTGAAAGGATCCCATTAACCATTTCTCTCCAGCAGAACAAGTTGCAACAAATGCTTTGCTTCCCAGCTGGAGACCTTAAGCTTCCACTTGGTGAGAAATGGGTCGCTCCCTTGCTTGTGGCCAAAGACCCAAGTCCAAACCCAGTAACTTGGAACCCACATATGGAGAGTCACATACGCCTGGACAGTTGTCCTGCTCACTGGGACATCACCGGCCACGTCCGCCCGCGATCGCTCTGGGCTCCCTCCCACCTGCCCCCAGCCACGGCTGGAGCCTTCCGGGGGCAGGTGAGACCAAGAATGATGTGGGACTTTCTCCTTTTTCCTTTCCAGAGGCTCCCAGGGAGCTGCTCACCTTCCCAGAGAAAGACCCCCCAATGCTGAAGTTCCAGGACCCCCACTGGGCCCAGCCACAAACTCCAGAGAGAAGTCAGAGAGGCCCCAGGGCCCCAGGCCCGCTGAGAAAGGCGGCGGGCTCACGTGAGCTCCACACTGCGCCCCGCTCTGCAGAAACCAACGGAACAACCTCAAAGGTGTCTGTGATTCCCAGGGCCTGAGCGTGGGGTGGGGAGGGGGTAGGCGCTGCTTGGGGGTGTTCTTCTGTAAAATAGAATAAAAGGGAATTTTTTTTTTGCTTTCTGGGTCCCACCCGCGATGCTCAGGGGTTCCTCCTGGCTCATGCACTCAGGAATTGCTCCTGGCGGTGCTCGGGGGACCCTATGGGGTGCTGGGAATCGAACCTGGGTCGGCCATGTTGGCTGCGTGCCAGGCAAACGCCCTCCCCGCTGTGCTATCGCTCCAGCCCCATAAAAGGGAATTTCTTGAAAAACAAATTCAAGTACAGATTTATTTTTTTTTTTTGCAGGTGGCGGGGGGGCACACACCCAGCGCTGCTCAGGGTTTACTCCGGGTTCTGTGCTCAGGGATCACGCCTGGCAGTGCCAGGGATTGAACCCGGGTCAGCCACGTAAGAAAGACTGAGTTGCTAGCACAGAGACCCCCAGGGACCCTCAAGAAGATTCAGACCTGCCGCCAGTGCTCGCGGAAGCGGAAGCGTTTCCTCCAGGGTGAGCACTTTACAGTCTGCTCCCCGCATGTCCGACTCCGAACACTCAGACTGCTCTGCGTCTCCATCTCTCCGTGTCTTCCCCCAGGTGTCCCCGGTCCCCATGGGAACTGGGTCACATGGGACCTGAGTCCTGACCGCTAACCGCGTGTCACGGGCCTGCCAGGAGACCCACACGGCAAGGGTGGGGTCGAAGCAGGACCCTGCAGAGGGCCCCCCAGAGGCTGCGGACGCTTCGACCCCGGCGACTTCCAAGGGACCCGGGAAGCACAGGCGGAGAACTCTGAGCGTCCACTCTGCGCCCTGCCCGGGGCCTGTTTCCACCGTGGGTGAAGACAGGGATCTTGGGGTCCAAGGCCCACCCCGCAGCCTGGGTCTGCCCTGGTGGTCCCGGGACTGTCACCCAGATATGCCGCTTCGACGCCTGGTGCTGACTGAAGGTGCTGACCATGGTTCGCAAGGGTGCAGGACTTAAGGGGCCAAGCGGCAGGGCATGCAGTCAGGTGGGGACTCTCTGTGACGCGCCCTGGCATCTCACAGTCACCCTGGGTCCACCACCCACTTGGCATTGCCGCAGTGGCGGAGGTGGGGGGGTCAGCTCAGCCGCGTCTGACCACCACCTCCAGGGTGACGGGTGGGTTGGGTCTGAGCAGACAGATCCTCCTTCACGGGCAGAGGGTTGGGGAGATGGTTTCTCCTCCCCACGGGACAGACTCACACGTGCCGGACACTCCAAACAGGCCACTCGGGAGAGAGGGAGAGAGAGAGAGAGAGAGAGAGAGAGGGAGAGGGAGGCAGTGAGTGAGCGAGAAACCAGTGCTTAAAAAGCAATCAGGGGCTAGAGTGATAGCACAGCAGGTAGGGTGTTTGCCTTGCACGCGGCCGACCCGGGTTCGATTCCCAGCATCCCATAGGGTCCCCCGGGCACCGCCAGGAGTAATTCCTGAGTGCATGAACCAGGAGTAACCCTTATGCATCGCCGGGTGTGACCCAAAAAGCAAAAAAAAAAAAAAAAAAACAACCAAAAAACAAACAAAAAACCGAAGCTTGGGGCTGGAGAGATAGCACAGGTAGGGCGTTTGCCTTGCATGTGGCTGACCCGGGTTCAATTCCCCGCATCCCATATGGTCCCCTGAGCCCTGCCAGGAGTAACTCCTGAGTGCAGAGCCAGTAGTAATCCCTGCGAATCGCCAGGTGTGACCCCCCTCCCAAAAAAAAAACAAAAAACAAAGCTTGTGCGTAAGGTCTTGAGCATGGCTGACCTGGCACCCCGTAGAGTCCCCTGAGCACTGCCAGGAGTGATCCCCGAGTACCCTCAGGCATGGCCCTGGAAATATAAAGCCAAACTGAACAACAAAACCCAAAGAGACAGTGCAGCAGGCACAGCTCTTGCCTCCCTGTTCCATTCCCGGCCCCGGGTCTGGTCCCCAGCATCCTTTATGTTCCCCTGAGCCCTGCCAGGAGTGATCCCTGAGCTCAGAGCCAGGCATCAGCATATGCACCAGTGTGTGGTTCCTAAACCAGACCCGGAAGCCTGAGGCTGCCCTGCAAGGCCACAGCTGTGGCAGGCGCCCTCCAGGACCTTGGGGATGGGAGGGGCTGGAGGCTTTGCCTGGGCCCTGGGACAGAAGCTGGCTGGACTCATCCTCTCTCTTGGGGGTGCTAGAGACTGCCCCACTGAGAGGGTTAAATGGAAGCCTGCGCTCAGCTGCCGCAGGGATTGTGTGTTCCCTTCCTGACTTCCGGCGCCTCACCCTAACCCCACTCCTCCCAGCCTTCTCCCTGCTACCCCTCAGCAGTGTCTGCCTCAGCCACCTTCCCTGGCTCACTGAAATCTGTCATCCAAGACTTGAGGCCTGGGGCTACAGTGAGGGTAGGGCGTTTGCCTTGCACAAGGCCGACCCGGGTTCGATTCCCGGCATCCCAGATGGTCCCCTGAGCAACGCCTGAGTGCAGAGCCAGGAGTAACCCCTGAGCATCACCGGGTGTGACCCCCAAATGAAAAAATTTAAAAAAAAAAAAGACTTGAGTCCCTTGGAGACCCAGACCTTAGCCTCAGAGGTAAACCACCTGCATGTAGGAGACCTGGGTTCGATTCCCGGCACCATGTGGTCCTCTGAGCATGGACAGGAGCAATCTTCCCACTCACAGCCCTGAGCCAAGAGTTATCCCTGAGCACTGCATGATCAAAAGAAGGAAAAAAGAAAAAAGAGGGGCTGGAGAGATCGGACAGTAGGTATCCGCCCAGCATGTAGCCGACCTGGGTTTGATTCCCAGCACCCGCCAGGAGTGAATCTGAGCATAAAGCCAGGAGTAAGTCCTGAGCACTGCCAGGTGTGGCCCAACCCCCTCCCCTCCTCTTCCGGTAAAGAGAGAAACACCCGGTCCTCAGGCTGAAAGAAGAAATCAAAGGACTGGCACAATCGCTTTCCGAGCAGAAGGCCGGGTCTGGCCCTGACCACGTGACTTCCCAGCAGTGGCGGGAGTGAGTGTTGGCGTCCAGGAGCCACTCGGCATGGCCCAAGAGCAAACAGAACAGCAGGAACAATGAAGGGACTCTGCTCTGATCCTCAAGGACAGCTCCAAACTGGCCCTTGATTGATTGCACAGCAGCTTTCTGTGAAGACTCTAAGTCAAGAGGGAGCCCAGAGGAACGCCGGGACATGAGATGGTCCCGTACCTGCTCACGACACCCGCACCTGGCTGAGAGGCGGCCACTCCCACGGCTGGTGTTCACCCCCGCAGCCGGTGGGCTTGGGAATGAGCAGATTCACCCTCCCTGGCTCTCTTTCCAAATCCAACACCCCTGAAAAGCAAATGATCGAACCATTTTTCTCACAGCCCATTTGACAGCCCAGCCTGGCCTGATGTGAACTCCTCTGGCAGTGAGTCTGGCCTGACTGGGGGAAGCTATTTACAGCCCTTCTTTACAACCACTTAGCATGTGAATATTCATAACCTCTGCTCAGAAATGTTTTCATGTTTACCAGGTGGGGTATTTTAGAAAATGGTGTGAGTGGGCTCACCGAGGCCCCGTGGCAAGTTTTACCTTCTGAAAACATAGCTGGCCCCTGTGGTTTCAGGTAAAGGAATGTGATTCCGTATTTGCAAACTTTTTCCGAAATTAGTTCATAAGCTTACAAAGTGACAGGAGCCAGGCGCGACCTATAGCAGGACCCCATTAAGAGGAAGTTCAAGAACAGGCAGAACTAACTGACAAAAATGGTTGAAAATAGAATCAGGAATGACCCTGGGAGGAATGGATTGGGAGACCCTTGAGCGAACTTCTAGCTGTTGGAGAAGTTCTGTATCTGATGTGGGAGGAGGTTACACAGAACTTACACCTGTCAAAATTCCCCAAGATTAACTACTTAAAGGTTAGGGTACAAAGTACACTAACAAAGGTGTGTTGGGGGGGAATAACGGGGTGGGGGGCGCAATCTGCCATGCTCAGGATTGCTCCTGGCTCTGCACTTAGGAATCACTCCTGGATGTGCTTGGGGACCATATGGGATGTTGGGATCCAACCCCCATTGGCCTCGTGCAAGGCAAGTGCCCTGCCCGCTGTGCTATTCCTCTGGTCATAGATTAGTGTACTTTGGGCTCTGTCCCCAACCCCTGGGGATGTGACTTGGTGATAAACCACATAACATACATGCCTTGATTCTCTACACCCAGCAAAAAGATTGGTGACCTTTGCTTTAAGTCTGTCATATAGATGGAAACAAAAGTTTGAAAATGGAGGTCTCGGAAATATTAGGATGGGGGGAAAGCACTTGCCTTGCCTGCAGCCAACACAGGTTTAATCTCCAGCACCGCATCCACTCCTCTGCAGCCTGACCAGGACTCCTCCTGAGCACAGAGCCAGAGGCAGGCCCTGAGCTTTGCTGGGTGTGGCCGAAAAACAAACAAAAATAATGCCAGAAGAAGCTGTCCTTGGGTACTCCCCACCCACCCATCTTGGGATGTCTTTGAACGGTCCAAGGAAGTTCAACTTCAAATCATCTTAAATACATTTGGCTTGTCTTTATTTCTGTTTTGTTTTGTGTTAGGGCTGCAGCAAGCCTTTGCTCTGGGGTTACTCCTGGTTCTGCACTCAGGGATCACTCCTGGCAGTGCTCAGGGGACTGGAAAACAACCCCCAAGTCAGTTGTGTGCAAAGCAAGCGCCCTACTTGCTGCACTATCATTCTGGCCCCCCCCATTTGGCTTATCTTTGATCCCAATAAATGAATTTGACATAAAAACCCAAAGTCACTCAGCAGTGCTCAGGGATCACTCCTGGTCCTCGAGGGACCGTGCAGTGCAGGGGTGAGGGACGAGGGGCAAGTGGACTTGATCGAGGGATGCTTCTGTATCTGCCCAGCCCCCAGCATGACCATCTTCACAGCTCTGATGTGCCCTCCAGGGCCCCATCCCCACAGCGGGTCTTTGCTTTGAGTGTGTGGTAGCTGTGGAAATGTATTCCATGGTAAAGCACATGCCAACGCTTGTGTGAGACCCTGGGCTCCACCTGCTGCTACACACACACACACACACACACACACACACACACACACACACACGGTTTTGCGAGTTTTGTTTTTGGGGCCACACTCAACTGTGCTCAGGGCTTGTTCCTGGTTGTGAGCTCAGGGGTCACTTCTGATGGTACTCTGGGGACTATTCGTGGTGCCAGGGATCAAACCTGAGACTTTCAAGAGCCACTGTAAGCACAGGCTGTGTGCAAAAACAAAAAGAAACCACAGTTTAGGGGCCAGGGCAATAATACAGCGGGTAAGACACTTGTCTAGCTCGCAGCCCATTTGGGTTTGATCCCCAACATCCCAAAGGTACCCCAAGCCCACAGGAGCAATCCCTGTGTGCAGAGCCAGGAGGAAGCCCCAAGTACCTCTGTGTGTGGCCGACAAATAAACAAACAAGTCATAAAAACAAAAAGGAGGGGCCGGAGTGATAGCACAGCGGGTAGGGCGTTAGCCTTGCACGTAGCGGACCCAGGTTCGATTCCCAGCATCCCATATGGTCCCCTGAGCACCGCCAGGGGTAATTCCTGAGCACAGAGCTAGGAGTGGCCCCTGAGCATCACCGGGTATGAACCAAAAAAAATTATTGATAAAAAATGAAAAAATAAAATAAAATAAAAGTTGAAAATGCTGCAGGAAAGAACCTGGCTGCCTTCAGCGGGAGCCTCTCATCTGGCACATCCCCTGGGCCCCGAGCACTTCTCCTGGCCCGCTGCCTCTGGTGGCACCACAGCTCAGCACGGCAGCCAACGGGGAGCACGTGTGCCCCCCCCCAGGCCTGGCATCCTCCCCACGGCACTGCCAGTCAGAACTTGCACCGGCCAACAACATCCGTTAATTGCGTGTGATTAGCTGGAAATTGGAATTTGCATCTGAGAACAGTGGGGCGAGGGCCTCCTGAGTTCAACAGGTCAGATAACCAGAGATGAGGGCGTGAGGAACGGGTGTCTCTTACTGGGCTCACTGCCCAGCAGCTGGTGGCTGGTGGCCCGGACTTTGACACTCACTCCCGCACCCCTTCCGGCTGGGTCTCTGCTCCATGGGTGACCAGTTCAGCCCGCACACCGCCCCTCCCGCCCCCAGCCAGAGAGGCCCAGGTTTGATGGCCCTAGGTTGTCCTGGCTGGTGCCCACCCTAAAGCATCAGGCCTTTCCCTCCTCTTCCAGGGCATACTCAGGACTCCAGGGTCTGTGCTGATGCGAGCGTCGTGGTCCAGGTGATGGTGGACTTTATATAAGGCCCCTGCTAGTGAACACGGGCTGCTGTGTGCTTAAGTTCCCAGAAAGAGCTTGATTTTCTGCTTACCACAAAATCGGTTTATTGACATAACACGGCATTATGGATTATATAAGTTTCACGTGTTGTTACATATCAGCCTCTGTCTGTACTGCAGTTAGGGCACCACTGCGAGTCCAGTTCTATCTTTCACGACTGTACAATTGATCCCTTTTATCTGATTGGCCCGCCCCTACTTCCCCTTCCCTTCTGGTAAGCACTAATTAATTTGCTCTTATAGGCTCAAAGTTCATTTTTGTTTTATTTGTTTCATTCGTTTGAATTTTCAGTTAAAAATTAAAAACTGGGGGCCGGAGTGATAGCACAGCGGGTTGGGCGTTTGCCTTGCATGTGGCTGACCCGGGTTCAATCCCTGGCATCCCATAGGGTCCCCTGAGCACTGCCAGGAGTAATTCCTGAGTGCAAAGCCAGGAGTAACCCCTGAGCATTGCTGGGTGTGACCCAAAGAGGAAAAAAAAATTAAAAACTGTGTTTGAGAAACTGCAATGTGACTTTCGGTTCCCACATTGGGTGGGGGCCACAAGCCCCTTTAACTTAACCTAGGGACCTGGACTCTCAGGAAAACATCCGAGACGCTCTTTGGCGGGGGTTTGGGGGGGGGTGCAGAGGGGGCTCTCCAGCTTTCTTGTCTGACTTCTGGAACAGTGACCAGGAACACTCCAGGGACACTCACTGGGCTGACCAGGTGGCAAGCGTGTCCCACGTGTGACCCAGTAGCCTTGAGCCACCTGCATGCTTCTGAGAATTTCCCAAAGAACCTCAAGCCTCTGACCCAGCTTTGTTGGTTGGTTTTGTTGTTTTGGTTTGGTTTGGGGTCAAATCTAGAGGTGCTCAAAGCTTCTTCTTGCTTTGCATTAAGGAATCACTCCTGCTGGGGCTTGGGGAAGCACAGGGGAGGAGGGAAAGGAGGGGGTGGGCTGTATGCAAGGAAGCATCCTGCTCGCTGTACTGTACTATTCCTCCAACATCGAGGTTTTTCTGGGAAAGAAATTCTCTTCAGAAAGCACAGGGAGGGGCTGGAGTGATAGCACAGCAGGAAGGACGTTTGCCTTGCGCGCAGCTGACCTGGGTTCGATTCCCAGTCTCTCATATGGTCCCCTGAGCACCGCCAGGGGTAATTCCTGAGTGCAGAGAGCCAGGAGTAAGCCCTGTGCATCACCGGGTGGGACCCAAAAAAGAAAAAAAAAAGCACAGGGAAACGTGTCTGAAACAAGAAGCTTCTTGTTTCCACCCCTAAGTCCCAACCTCACGGTCAGGGAGCTGAGTCCTATGAGTCCTACCCTCACAGCCCACAGATGGTTCTGCTGGCCTTTTCTGTCCCTCCCTCCTCCTTCCTCACACCCTTCCTCCAATCCCCTTTCCTTCTTTCTTTCTTCCCTCTCTCCCTCTCTCCCTCCCTCCCTCCCAAACCTCCTTTCTGTTCTCTTCCCTGCATGGTTCTCAGAGGCTCCTTTGTGTTCCGGGATGACTCCCAGGAGGTGCTCAGGGTCAGACCGAATCTAGGACCTCCGCATGCAAAGTACCTGGCCAGCCCGTGAGCCGTGTCTCAGCCCAGGCTCCTTTCTTCCTCTCCTTGTTTTTGGGTCACACCTGGCTCTGTGCTCCTGGCGATGCTCAGAGGACCAGACGCCATTCCAGCCAGGCCTTGAACCCGTGTTGGCTGGTGAGCAAGGCAAAACAAGCTCTTACTCACTGTACACTCTCCCCCACCCCCACCGCCTGCCTCCACCATCAGCCCCTGCACTTATTTTTATTTTTTCCCCTTTTTTCTTATGGGCCATACTTGGCAGTGCTCAGGCATACCCGGCTGTGTGCTCAGGAATTAATCCTGGCGGCGCTTGGGGAACCATATGGGATGTCTGGGATTGAGCCCAGGTGGGTTGCTTGCAAGGAAAGTGCCCTCCCCACTGTACTATCTCTCTGGCCCCTAGCTTCTTTTCTATTTCAAGAAATGGCTTTGAGGCTCAGGGATGACTCAACAGGCTGAAACTCATGTTTTGCAGGCAGGAAGTCCGGGTTTCATCTGTAACACTGGATGGTCCCCCAGCATCTCCAGGAGCGACCCCAGAGTGAGCTGGGAATAACCCCTGAGCACCATGGGTGTGACCCATAAACAACACACACACAAACACACACACACACGCGTGCACACACACACACACACACAAGAAGAAGGGAGGGAGGAAGGAAGGAAGGAAGGAAGGAAGGAAGAAAGGAAGGGAAGGAAGGTGGGAAGGTGGGGAGGAAGGAAGGGAAGAGG
>JAOXYA010121759.1:0-10455 GCA_028565675.1 Sorex palustris
GAGTGGCAATCATGTTTGGTCGATAGTCTACCTTTAGCATGCTTCTCCCATCCTGGGAGGGTCCTCCCAACACCCTTGGTTTGGTGTTCCCTTCTCTTTCTGAGCTCCCTTTCCCCCTAACATGTGTGGTTGGCCTCCTAAGAATGGCAGAGATTAGTACCAGGAATTTTATTCAGTGACCTGGAGGCCAATCTACTAATACTTTTAAATTTATGTTTGGGCCACAACTAGTAATGATCAGGGCATAATCCTGGCTTTGTGCTCAGGGAGCACTCCTAGCAGTGCTTCAGGGATTGTATGAGGTGCTGGGTCTGACCCTCATTTAATTCTTTCTTTTTTTTTCTTTTTGGCATTTTATTGGTGGTTGTCACAGCAAGCAATGCTCAGGGGTTACTCCTGGCTCTGTACTCAAGGAATTACTCCAGGCGATGCTTAGGGGACCATATGGGGATGAAGGAAATTGAACCTGGGTCAGCCACATGTAAAGCAAATGCCCTACCGGCTATATTGTACTATTTATTGCTCTGCAACCTCTGACCCCACTGCCTCATTTAATTCTTAATATTGTCATGGACCTTAGAATTATTAGTGATACTCATTTTACAACAATGGGATCATAAGTTTAGATCAAATAAAGGGGGTTGCTCAAAATTCTATTACATAAGTTTGTGATATCTATCTGAAACTATTTTCTTAGAACTATCTTAGGCTGGCTTTGCAAGATAGTATTCAAATAATGAAGAGTGACTGGATCACTGTATTTATTGGTGAGGGTCCGTCTGGAGAACGTTAAAGGCAGAACGTGGTCAAAATTTTGGTTTATTTGACTTAAGGTATAAAGAAAATCGATGCATTTTAAAATATCACTGCATCACTGTCATCTGTTGTTCGTCAATTTACTAGGATGCCAGTAATATCTCTATTCATCCCAGCCCTGAGATTTTAGCAGCCTCTCCTTACTCATCTTTCCCAATGATTGGAGGCTCTTTCAGGGTCAGGGGAATGAGACCTGTTATAGTTTTGGCATATCAAATACACCACAGGGAGCTTGCAGGCTCTATGATTTTTGCCTACTGTCTGCACTCCATCAAACATGGTGTGGTAACTATGGAAAATGGGTGTTGCACGGCTGATTGGCTGCTTTGAAATCCGGAAAGTGGCCTGGAGGTGGCAGCGGTTGGGTAGTGGTGTTCGGCTGCCAGGACTGGGTCCCTTGGCGTGTGGAGGACTCTTGACTGCCCCCCTATGGGGCACTCCAAGTGAAAACAGCCTAGCGTGGAGTCCATTTTAAAATAAGGTAGAACTAATACTAAATATGGTATTTAGATAATATTTTTTTAACTTTGCTGAAAGATACCTAGCTTTCTGCTAAAACTGCATGCAGCAAACTACAAAATTAGATTCCTTTTAATGAAGAAAAATTGTAAGATAAATTATCACTAATTGTGGTGATATCATATTGGACGATCTACATTTGTTGAATGCTTTTCATTATGCCCAATGTCATGTTATTATGATAAAGTCAGGAGGTTGGAAATATAGTTGGAGAAAAAGTTGGATAATTAACAAATACAAGATAACAATACATCAATACATTTTAGAGTAATATTAGAAGGTACATCTGCATTTAAAAAGTGCTACCACATCAAATTTATTTTTAATTATGTTCCTAACAAAGAGATCAGTGGAAATCAGAGTTACCTCGCAGTCAAATGAAGGTGAGGTTTTTGTTTTTTGTGTTTTTTTTTTTGGTTACACCCAGCGAAGCAAAGGGGTTACTCCTGGCTCATGCACTCAGGAATTACCCCTGCCGGTGCTCAGGGGACCATATGGGATGCTGGGAATTGAACCCAGGTCTGCCACATGCAAGGTAGACACCCTACCCACTATGCTATTTCTTCAGCCCCATCTCTGATGACATTTAAAACATTAACAATCACACTCTTTCATTGTTTGACTTATCTAATGCTCAGCACGTAACCAAAATTTTAGATCCACTGAGAACTAATTAGTATGCTATTTCTTAGTTTGTGATTCTTTTCACATGTGGTTTTTATCCATTTTATTTAATTGTTTTATTGAATCACCATGGAGAAGCACAGTTATAAAGTTGTCCATTATTGGGTTTCAGTCATACAATGTTCCACACCCATCCCTTCACCAGTGTGCATTTCCCATCACCAATGTCCCCAGTTTCCCTCCTGCGACCACTTTTTCCCATCCAGCCTGTCTCCGTGGATCCACTTTTCCTCTCTCTCTCTCTCTCTCTTGCTCGCTCGCTCTCGCTCTTTCTCTCTGTGTCTTTCTCTCACTCTTTTTCTCTCTCTTTCCCTTTGGGTATCATGGTTTGCAATACAGTACTGAGAGGTTGTCAGCGCATGTGCTTTTTAACAAAATAGCCCTCACATAGAGGAGAATACCAGTTTATCAGTGAAAAGACTAATATGTATAACATGAGTGATGTATTCCAAATCCAATTCTTGGTAAATAATTTCACTGATTGAGACCAAGTCTTCTAACTCTATCCATCACACACCTTTCTGATCCTCAGTGCTTTGCCTGAGAAGTCCAGTAACAGTGTCTACTTTAGAATGCTCTTCAGATTTACCTTTAAGGTGAAAGAATTGTGTGAGATTTTAACAAAACTCCTAAGGAATTGTACATACCTTGTCCTTAAAGTTCATATGTTCACTACAAGCTTTGCTGATATGAAAGTCATAATTTATTCATTCCTTTGAGGACAGCTGAAAGTATCTTGCCTCCTCCGTTCCCAGAAAATCATTATGCTAGTCTTGAACTAAATCCTTCCTGGATCCTTTGATTTGTAATTCAAAGAAATACATGTTGTTCATAGCCTTTCACTTGAGAATAATACTCAATACTGAGTATTAACTCTTTTATAAACCTGTCTCACTAGTTACTTTCCCCCCTTTCTGTTGTAATGATAGGGGATCACATACATGCATGGTTACTGTGCTCAGATATATCTGGCCATGGTGGTCCAGAAATAAATGCTCAGTAACTGTGCTGGGAATCCCAAACAGCAGAAGCACTAGAACCATGCTTAGAACAGCTCATAAGATTCTTATCAGAATTAGGAAAAGGCAATCCATGTCAGTAGATGTCAAATGTAGATAGGATATATTTTCTTTTCATCTGAGTCTTGACATTTATATGGCTTATTTTATTTTAGGCTTTCGGTGGTTTTTTTTTTATAAAAAACTGTTCTCCTTTAGGATTAAGAAAAATAATATTTACTTACATGTTATGACAGATTCAAAGATATAAAAATAATGGATGAATTTACAGAGGCATTCTAGGGAGAATACAAAATTTAATAAGCAACCTAGAAAATCCCTCATTTTGACATCAATGACTTTTCCCAACTAAACTATTTTACACTATACTTTAAATATGGTATGAAAATTAATTAGTTAGGTTTCAAGAACTTGATTTTTAACCATTTGTCTATTAAAAGTGTCTAACATAAAAAATTGAGCCCTCAGAAAAGAGCACAGGAGCACTAAGAAGGATTGTAGAAACCTTGTTTTCTTCTCAAAGGAAAGTTTGTTCTTCTCAGCACATGACTGAATAGATTTAACACACATATATAAGAAATAATAAATAGAAATAATTTGTGGAAAAATCATGGTATAAAGACAAGAGTATAACTCTCCTCTTTCTTGGATCACTATATTTTCTACATATTTTCCAACAATGTAAACAATTGTTTTATATAATTTTCTCAGTGGTATATAGCGGGATTATTTTAAAAAACCCTATCATAGTCATAATGTTCATTTTGAAGACAGAACATTCTTAAGAGCTATAAACTGAATAAAGTAAGATGAATCCTACTACCACCCCAGATTTCTTCCTGGGAGGAGTTTTTTTTAAGTGCAGAGAAAAAGATTTAGAGTAAGGTGATCTTTTAGAGATGAGGATAGAGTTTATAATACAGGGAAGATGAGGTACCTATATGATTAAGAAAGAATTCTAGAGATAAATGGGCAATTAAAAGAACTCTAAAAATCTTACTGATGTCTCCTTGAATCTTTTCTGAATTTTTAGCTGTAAGTCAACACGGCATATGGCCAAGAAAAGTAGGACTAGAAGCTATAAACTGAACAATTTTCAAATGATATATCAGGTGAGAAAACAGTCAAATGTTAACCTTCAAAAAAATAAAAATAACTGACTGCATAAGTCACTCAGAAGAGATCAAGAAAACTCATACCTTAACAGAACTAGGACTCTATTCACTGCAAAAATATCATTAAAAATGTTGACCAAATAAAGGTTTGTAGGTCAACAAAAACTTCATCCACAGAAAATCTGTACTTTAAAAGTGATTAATGGAAATTATTCTGTTATAAATAATTTAAACCATATAAAAACGTATGGCCTATTATACAGTCTCTTTAAAAGAAAGACAAATGGGTAAACAGATAGTACAGTTCTAGGGAGTATTCTAACATGTGCCCAACCTGGATTCTATTTCTGGTACTCAAGTATTGCACTGCTGCTCGTAGCTCCGGAAGCCTCCAGCATCACCAGGCAGCCCGGGTATCCTGATATCCTGAGTACCACAGGATTAGTGTAGCATCATATCCTCAAGCCCTTGAATTGAACCAAATGTCTGGCTGAGGATCATTGGAAGTGCCCTGGGTACCCCGAGTCCTGTTTAGAAGGCTACTTTCTATCTCCCAAATTGCTTAGAAGGCTACTCTTGATCTCCCAAATAATAAAAGGTGTTCAAGATGACAAATATGTATAAAATATATATTAAAAAGTGATTTCTTAAGAGATTATGATATAAAAATGTATTGTAGAATGCACAGCTTACCTTTGTGCAAAATATGTGCTCACACAATTTTATTCTTATCAAAAGCACAGAATATGGATGACAGAGATACAACATGATGTTTTACATTTCTTACATTTTAGAGAAGAGCTATAATCTTACCTAAAGTTGGTATGCTGCTATAAGTCAAGTATGAGTACTTTTTCTTCATTTTTTTCCGATGTAGTGTTAGTTTAAAAGATTATTCACTTTAGGATTAATTTAATACCTATTCAAAATATGTTATCACACATGCCCATCACACAAATACAAATAATTTTGCTTTTTATTGAACCTCCTCCACCCCTCAGCCCTTCACCTCTACCCTTGCTTTCCTTTGACTGTTTCCTTGCTCTGTTTCTTGATAACACACACATGAACAAGATCAGGCTCTCCTTATAACTTATTTAGCATATCTAAGGATGCATATTTTAAACTCTAGAGCAACCATTAAACGACTAAATGAAAAAGATTATGTAACATACATATAATAGCAATCAAATGGAATATTAAAAATCCATGAGGCTTTAATACAAAAAAGACATTACAAAAACACCCCTACAAACCAATATCTCTCATAAATGTTGCAAATAATGACAAATAAAATCTAGTAGTGTATAAAATGGATAATACATCATGACCAACTAGGATTTATTGTAAGAAAGTGGAATTGGGTTAAAATTTAAAGTTGTTATCAAAATGGCTTACTGTATTAGAAGAATAAAAGAGGCAAAGCAAAAAAAAAGACCCACATAAGATACTTTTGACATAACTATCTAACTGTGAACATAAAAATATTTTCTGCAAACAATGAATTTAGGAACAGTTCCTCAACTGGATAAAATGTGTCTATAAAAATATAGCAGCAAACATCATAGTTAATGGTGGAAGACTAAATGCCTCTTTCCTAATTTTGAAAAAGCATCTAGGATAGCTGATCTCACAGCTTGCATTAACAATTGAGTTGAAGGCCTTAACCTAAACAATAAAACAAGAGAGAGAAATAAAAGGCATACATATTTATAAAGGAAATAAAATTGCATTTCTGTGCATACATAACAACCAAAAGAGACAACTTCGAGGAATGTATAACTAAAGTTGACTGAAATTTCTATGTGATTTAGGCAGGTAACAAAACATGTAGAAGTCAGAAGGCAGTTTTCTGGGCAATCTTGTGGCATCAACATCTTTAAAGATTGAACTGAGTCTCTCTGAGAAAACTCACTGGAGAGAATGGGTCACTTCAGGGAAGCCCAACCCTGTGGAGCACAAAGCTGATGATAATCTCAGTGCTAAGAAATGTTCCCCATGAATGGGGTGGGAAGAGTAGGGAAAAACAGAACAAAAGAAGACATACCAGACAGAAAAGTACAGCACAGGGGGTTGGAGAGATAGAATACCAGATAAGATGCTTACCTTGCAGAAGCTGACCCTGGTTCCATCCCTGATACTGCCTTTGGTCCCCTGAGCGCATCAGGAGTGAGCACAGAGCCAGGAATACGCTCTTAGAACAGCTGGGTGTGGGTGTGGCCCCTAAAAACCCAAAATCAAAAAGCCAGCCTAAGATGAAAGAAGCCTAGCACAAACGTTTCATAAAATTTCAGTATTTATACCATCACTTGCTGAATCAAAACCAAGCTTGGTTCATTTTAAGCCCCCAGTACAGTGGATTATCACCCAGCATGAACTGCAATCAGCAGCTCCCAGGATGATCCTGTCCAACTGGGCTGCAGTTTCCACTCTGCCCTGACAGATTCACAGCCTGATCTAACTGGGTCCAAACCCACCCAATAGCTCTGTGTTTGGGTGATGAGCATAAAGGTTTTGTTTTTGTTCTGAGATTATACCAGCTGGCTCTGTGTTGAGGGGTCACTCCTGGCAGAGCTGAGGGGGACTATATGCAGTAACAGGGAGAGACCAAGGGTCAGGTGTGTGCAGAACAAGTGCAGTGCCCACTGTACCATCTGTTAGGGCCCAGAGTGATAAAGTTGCTTTTTTTGTTTGTTTGTGTTTTGGAGTTTTCTTTAGATTTGTTTGTTGTTTTGTTACAGAATTCAGTTTTGTATTTGAATTCTGAGTTGCAAACAAGCTTTTGTAATTTATTAAATTTAAAAAAAAGGTGATCGATACCTGACCCAAACTGCAACATTCATTTCTGAGATGTGCACCACCCCATAAGGTTATGACTACTGATCCACTAAAGAAGACATTACTGCAAAGATTCCACTGAGGTTCAGTTCCGTGCCTCCACCAGCTCTCGATCTGATTCCGAAAACCAACAATACCCTGCTCCTTCAGGGAACAGTTGCCCCCAGACCACACCTGGGAGTAGCCAGTTGGAGCTGCTATTCTAGAAGCCATATCAGAAAGTGCAATAGACAATATATATTAGGAGTGTGAAGCTTGGACAAATTTTGGCTCAGCGCAAGGTATCCCTAAACTCAAAGCTTCAGAGCAGTAGTGTGGGGTATACAATCATCATACATGTTCACAGTGTTGGGCAATGACCTAGCTTCAAGGGTAATCTTAGGAGGCAGGTTGGACTAGGTCACAGATCATTCCCAACTGTGATTCAGTGATACTCGCTCTCAATTTCAAAGATGATATAATTTCTTAAATTCCTTTGAGAAACATGGTGATGATAAAACATAAAATATTGCTCATGCTTAAATCATCGCACTTTCCATTTTCACTCTGTCTTCATGTAAATTTACTTGATTTCTTTCATGGCATGATTTCAATGGCATTTATTTAACTAATAAGAAGTCTGCTTCCCTACCATTCTCTGATGCTAGTGATGTGCATAAGTCATATCAATTTAATTTATTTTGGGAATGAGTTTGGGCTATTTCAGAAAAGCCCTTTAAGAGAACCTTGGTACATCTTCCTTCTCTTAAAGGAAGGTGGGCAGCAGGTCAGGTTCAAAAGATGCAGGTATACTTTATTTTCTCTTTCTATCAACCGGAGTATCTATGCCTCTTAGTTCTGATCTTGGAGAGTCTTTGAAATCTTTTTCTTACAAATGGTTCCAATCTCATTTCTTCTGGGAGACATTTAGGAGAGAGAGAGACTATCATAAGAGGTACCATTCTTTGGTGTGAAGAATAATGAAACATTATTAAGTGAAGTACGTTTCCAAGAATAGCTCCAGAGGAACAATACGGTCAGTAGCATGCTTCTTCAAAATAACTCCCAAATAAAATGAGTGCAGTTAAGCACAACCAAATTTAAAACACTTTAAAATGTTTTTCAAGTTTTAATCTTAAACACACGTGCTTATGAATTTGAGTTTATGGCCTGGAAATTGAAGCAAAAACTCTGTCAATGCCTGTGCTTTTCTTTCTACAGAAGTTTTCGGCCATGTTCCTTGAATTCTGACAATCACAAGGTCCTGAACCAAGAATTTTCTGATAAGGATTTGACAGTATTTGAGGATACTCCTCTGCTCTTAGTCCTGAGTAGGGCTCTTCAGATCCTAGGTCACGCTATCTTACTCTCTGCACTTTGCAAACAAAAGTCATGGATTGTTACTCCCAATTCACTCAGTATAATTTTAAAGTGAAGAAGCCAAGAAAGAAAGAAAAGGAGGGAGAAAAGAAAATTGGGGGAGAAAGAAAAGGGAAACGAAAGAACTGATAATCCCTTCTGAAAAGTGTTCTCTTTCCTGACAACTAATTTTTTCAAGACAATTTCCCAGTTAATATTAGAACTCCATATTTCCAGAAAACAGCTTTCTATTTCAAGTATTTTATATAGCAATGAAATATCTAAAAATTGGATTTACACTAAATAACGCTGTCATAGTTTATGGTTTGACAGTGTTCTTTTAAATTACTTTAATTTTCAAAACAACTCTGAATAGTTTTGATAATATTGCCACTAAAGAGAAAATATTTGGAGATTTGTCTAAGGAAATGCCTAATATCTAAGGGTATAGAAGATTATCTCTTGAACAGATCCTCAGTTCTCATCTCCTAATTCACCTCACATCCTGATGGCCACAAAATTGGAATGGTGTGAGGAGTTTCCTAAGTCTCACCCAGGTGTTAATTTAGCATCTCTAAATCATTACATCAGCTCTTTTGGGAAGGAGTGAGCATTTCTCTAGACTCGAAGACTTTTACAAGGAAACTGGAAAATAAATGAATTCAACTCATTTTATACCCCCCCAAAAAATGATTTCTGATACCACTTAGTGTTCCTTGCATATCCCTCAGTGTGTCCTGAGAAGTGGCCAGCATAAAGTTAATGATTATTTGCTTCATATGGGTACTTTGGGAAAGTCAAGAAAACTGGGTCCAAATTAAATTCCTTTTGTTTATATTTATAAACTCAAAGTGTATCTTTTATGGTTGGCAGTACATAAAACTCATGTGGTCTGTGTTTTAAATTCTTTTATTATTTGTTTTATTTCTTTTTGGCACACCCAGTAGTGCTTAGGGCTTATGCTCTAGGATCATTCCTTGGTGTAGTTGAGGGACCCTGTGGGGTATCTAGATTTGGACTAAGGATGGAAACTAGGTTAACTGCATGCAATATAAGTACTCTGCTCTCTGTACTACCCCTCCAGTCATTTTGAAATTTTTTGTTTCATATTTTCTTCTCATAAGAAGTAAATAGGTTTCATGCTAGCAGATAGGATGAATAATTGGCTGATATAAAAACTAATATCTTCCTCCCACTCTAAATAATCATTTCACTTGAAATTGAAATGGATCTTTCTGTTGAAAAGACTTGAGCTACTCAAAAGATCCCCTCTCCCATCAGGCAGTGTAGAATCAATCATAAGGAACAAAATCTGTAACTTTAGAGGTGCAGGCAGTCCTGTTCAGAAGAGAGTTTCAAAGTGATGAACCTCTGTGTTCAGACCACTAGTGCATAGCAACTAAATTTTCTATAAGTGACACTATTACTGGATTCATTCTATTAATTCTCTAATTTTTTACTGAAGAATTGGATTTTTATTAGTGAATATAATGTGCTATACACAGATGTTGATTTTTAATGAGGCATACCTAAAACCTATATAATTTTGTGATTCAATGTCACTTTAATAGAAATTAATATAGAATTTTAAAGTGCATCAACTTCTGAAAATGAAATATATAGTAATAGCCTGTCAGGTTCTTTGACCTCTCAACCTTGGAAGTCGAATTAGTTGGTATTTTCTTCTACCTGGCTTGGATTCTGGGATCAATAGTAGAGGCAGGAAGGGTTGAAAAACCCTTCAGAAAAGTAAAACAGCACAGAATGCAATGTAAACAGCTCATTTGTTAAATTTTTCTATTGCTCCGCCTTCTTTAGTCTGTTCCAGATCAATATATGAGAGGGTCAATTTTCCACTTGACCCTTCTGTTTCTTTGTGGCTAAAATTCTGCATTTCTGAAAGAGTCCTTCAAACTCAGTCTCTCTAGGGATTGATTTTGTCTCCAAGCAATAACATCTTTTGACTATGTTTTCTAGTTGTCATCCAGTATATCTTCTGCAAAAGTTCTAACTGGCATTTTTTAAACCATTCTCTAATGTTCTGGCTACATGGCCGGCTGCGATAGCACAGCGGTAGGGCGTTTGCCTTGCACGCAGCCAACATGGCTGACCCGAGTTCGATTCCT
>JAOXYA010121769.1:0-10454 GCA_028565675.1 Sorex palustris
TCGATTTGCTCGAGCGGGCCCAGTAACATCTCCATTGGAGACTTTGTTGTTACTGTGTCTGGCATATCGAATACTTCTCGGTAGCTTGCCGGGCTCTCCGAGAGGAGTGGAGGAATTGAACTCAGGTTGGCCATGTTGGCTGCATGCAAGGCAAACGCCCTACCAATAAAAAAGTTTTAAAAAATTTTTGGAGATGCTTGATGGATTCACAGAGGATTTAAATTTCCTTTCTGTTATTTATGCTTTCGAAATCTTTTTCTGCTGAATGTGCAATCAAAAAGTAGGGAAATAAATAAAATTCCCCAGTACTAAAAAAGAGGAAATAAATGCAATGAGAATAGTCTGGCCCCAGTTGGAGCTCCGAGGAGCAGGGTGGGATTTGACTGGGGGAGGGACATCTGATATAAGGGTTCTTGTCCCAAGGGGAACTTCCAGCAGCTGCTGGCATCGCTCTTGCTGGGATCATGGAACTCGCCCTGCTGTGTGTGCTGGTGGTGTTGGCTGGTGAGTGGGGACAACCTTTCACAGGGAAGGGACAGAAGGGGGCGTGCAGGGAGAATGCAGGTAGGCCCTTTAGCTCTTTCTAAAGACTGAGCTCTGCTCTGGTCCCCAGCTCCCTGGGCCCTCAGAGCCCCCTCCACTCCTGCAAGAAGCCACCAGCAGCTGCCACTCACTAGAATAGAAGCTTTGGCCAGGGAGTGTCATGGCCAACAGTGAGCCAGCCTCTCCTCTGCTGGGAACCTGGGAAAGTCAAGTACAAGGACCGGAGAGATAGCACTGCGGGTCAGGCGCTTGTCTTGCATGTGACTGACCCGGGTTTGATCCCTGGCACTCTATGTGGTCCCCCAAGAACCACCAGGAATCATCCCTGAACATAGAACCAGGATTAAGCCCTATGCACTGCCAGGTTTGGTCTCCAAACCAAAAAAAAAAAAAAAAAAAAAAAAAAAGAAAGTCATGTACTGCAAACATGACATCTTTGACACACAACCCATAAGAATGAATCTTCTTTACTTTGAACAGATTATGTGTCCCTTTGATCAGTAATAACAACCTAACAACCATTGGCCATGCATTCGATATTTCTAGAATCTTTTCATATTCATCATCTCCTCCATTTGGGGAGATAGTCTGTTGATAGGTGAGGAATGAAACTGTTTCTGTTTGATCGTTAGCAGATCACATGTGAAACTATCATTGCTAGCAAACTGGTACCTTTTTCTGTTTGTTTATTTGGCCCATCTCAAAACCCGTGATTTTAGGAAAGATTTGCATTTTTTGAACATGGTTTTATGTGAGCCGGGAGTTCCAAAAACCATCAGGAAAAGCTCAAATACTAGCTACAGAAGTTCACCTCCTAATAAAGAGCAACTATGGCATAAAGATAAAATACGCAGGTTTGCATCTCCTCCTCACCCCTGTCCTGGTGGTCTGACCTTGGCCAGATCACACCAACAACCCTATATCCTTGCGTGTGAAACAAGCATAGTGGCCCCCTCCTCCCAGGGCTGTGAGGTCTCTAAGGAGCAGATACATCAAGTTTTATAGGTATAAGTGAGAGAAAAGAAGCAATCGCTTAAAGCACAGTGGTAGTAAAAGGAAGTACTATTTTCCTCCACCAATGTGTCCAACCCTTGGGCTGTGTCCCCACTCTACCCTCTGCCAGCACACCCCAGTGGTATCATGTCAAACCCCACAATCACAGATTGAATTCCAAGTTTCTCAGGACTCGATGGTGAAGTCCTGAATCTGTTTCTGCACAAGTGGAGAGGCAGAGCTGTTCCACTCAGCGGACCTTGGAGGGAGGATTTCTTTTCTTTTCTTTCTTCTATTCTTTGGTTTTGGGGCCACATCCGGGGTGGTTTTCAGGGCTTATTTCTGGATCTGTGCTCACAGATGACTCCTGATGTAACTCAGAGGGCCATCGATGGTACAGAAATTGTACCCAGATTGGCCGTTTGCAAGGAAAGCATTGTCTCTAGCCCTTGGTGGGAGTATTTCTGAACTGAAACGGACCCTGGGATGGACCCGGGGATGAGATGCCAAAGAGGTCAGCTTCTTGGTTGGCCAGCAAAGAGGTCTGTGAGTGGGCACCGGAACTGGTCTCTAAGGAGCAAATGTATCAAGAAGATGAGCTGAGAGGGTGAAATGCTGGGACACAACAGACATTAACTGAGGGCTGGGGAGGCTCCCTGCAGATCCTGGAGGCCACTGCTGGGTTCAGACCTGCACCCAGCAATGAAAGGAGATTGGGTGAGGGGTCTTTGAGGATTAACTCTATGACCTTTGCAACTTTCTGTACATCAACCGTATATGTTCCCCCAAAGTTTATTCATTGAAAAAATAAAATTCATCTCACAGGAGGGAGGGAGGGAGTTGTTTATGAAACAGTCACTTTGAACATTAACAACAACATGGGGTGAGAGAGAGAGAGAGAGAAAGAGCGAGAGATGAAACAAGAGAGAAGAGAGAAAGAGAAGAGAAAGTGCGTGTTAGAGCTCAATGGGGTGAGTATATAGTTTACATATAGGAGGCAGAAATTTGAAATCGGGTACTGAATGATCCCTTGAGCACTGCCAAAATTGATCCCCAAGCACTGTAACAGGAGTAAACCTCAAACGCCACTGATTGTGGCCCAAAATTAAAAAATATATATGTCTATATATATATGTCTATGTATACATATGTACATATATAGTAAGAACTCACTAAATATTATATGTATTTGGGGGATCCTCATAAGCAGTGCTCAGGTGCCTGAAAACACTAACAGGGATACTTGGTCTATTTTGGCTGGTAGCTCAATGCTACGATGAGAGAGTTTGGAGCTTCTCAGACCCTTCAGTCCCAGGAATTCCCCTGGAACCACGCCAGGTGGTGCTCAGGGCCATGAGATGCCAGGGTTGAAACTTGGGTTCTGACCACTGTGCCATCTCCCTGGCCCCTGCCAGCTGATGTTCCACCATCACCATGGTTGTCTCCACTTTGTTATCCAAGGTCTGCAGCTTGGTACAGGCAGAGTCTAGGCACCAGACCTGTTAGACACTGACCCCCTGACATTCACGCGCAATTTGTTGCTGGGCTCCTTGGCAGGTGTGAGTCCCACCCAGGGCAGCATCCTGAACCTGAACAAGATGATACAGCAAATGACCAGGAAGGTCCCCATCTTCTCCTATTGGCCCTACGGCTGTTACTGTGGACCCGGCGGCAGAGGTCAACCCAAAGACGCCTCGGACTGGTACCTCAACTCCCTGACAGGTCCAAGTAGGGCAGCCTTAGCCCAACCCCATTGGGAATCTGCCACTTCCTCTCCCCTCTCTTCTCCTTCCTTTTAGTCTCTCTGGGAATTTAGGTTAGACAGTGTGCTGGGAAGTTGTTTGCACGTGCACACAGCCCAGCCCTCCCAACCTCCAGTCTAGTTTGACACCCATACACACTCCATGTTGTGGCACATTGTTGAAAGCAATTGCCCTTCGCTCTTCTGTGATCCCATGGGGCTTCACAACAACCATCAGGCTTGGTCAGAGGAAGATGAGCAGCCAAGGTAACTCCCCTGACCCCCTTATAGGTTGTGTGGCTGTGGGCAAGTAGATTGACCTGAGTTTTCTGTCCTCATCTGTGAAGTGGGGACAACCCTAGTACTTCCACCCTAGGGGGAAAATGAGAATGAAGAGAGAATTCTAGATATGGTAGGTCTGCCTTGATGCATGGGTGGTCCTTAGTAAGTATTAGCTAGCAGGACTACAGAGAAACACAGCACACTGCAGGCTTAACTGTTCCAAAGTGAGTAAATGGGTTTTTCCGCTGAGGCTGACCCAATGGCCAAGGACCCCTGCAGCTGTTCTTGCTTCCTGCCTCACCTGCTGTTTCCTTCCTTCAGGTGCTGCAAAGCCCACGACTGCTGCTACGCCCACCTGAGACACCACAAATGCCAAATCTTCACAGATAATTACAAGTACAACATTTCCCAGGGAACCATCAATTGCTGTAAGTGCCTGGGCCTTGGGAAGGAAGGTGGGGGGCAGGGGGGGGGAATTCTGGTACTCACTGCCTTCAAATGTTATGTGAAAATACACAAGCTACTCAACATCTCTGTTTTTCCCCAGTGTTAGCAGCTGGGCTGTGAAGGAGTGGCAGAGTGGCGATGAGGGTATGGAGAGGTACAATGGGAGCAGGGGGTTCTTTTAGGATCTGGAAGGCTGATGGAACTTGGAAGCCTGATGGATCCCAAAGGAACCACTGACTAGCTGGGTGACTTTGAATATATTTCTTAATCTCTCTGAGCCTCACAACACCCACCCTCCCGGTAAATTTAGGATGATAATAGTGTTTTCCTATATAGGTTAGTGTAGACAATAAGTTAGGAGCCAACAGAATGAGCCTTGCAGATGCCTGCTGCCAGGTCATGCTTGATAAATTACACAACTGCGGATATTATTGTGACTACTTCCATTATTACTAATCCTCATATCATCAACCCAGAAGGAGGATGATCTGATTTTACAGACAAGGAAACAGACTAGAGTGAGGAAGTGTTGGCCTGAGGTCACATAGCTGTAAACAACAGCTGGGTTAAAACCAAAGTGGCCTGGAGCTTGGATCCAACCTCACGTCCCCATTATGGAACAAAGTGGTGGGTCCCAGGGCATGGAGTTATGCAGGGTTTCCTTTTAGCAGTGCCTGTTCACTGAGAGTTTAATAATCACAAACCACACAGTCAATATTTTTGGAGCACTAGCTGTGTGCTCCATTTACCTTCTTTCTGAAAGGAGGACTTCTCCGTATGCCCATGCTGCAGACATGAAACAGAATTATAAGGTCCCCTGCCTCCCTGGCTGTCTTTGCAATGGAAGCTGACCCTCCTCCCTCTCCCCATTTTCCCAGGGGAGCAAATCATTGCAGACCCAATGATTTTGGTCAAGGTGGCAGTCAAATGCCACATGTCTCCACCTTAGCTGCTTCCTTCCTTCCATGTGGCAATTCGAGAGCTCCATTCCTGTGTTCCTCAGTGACCTGTCATCCCCACAGAGTGGGCACCCATGGAACTGTTTGGTTCAGCTGTCCCACTAACCCCGTCCTGTCACCCCTCCCATTCCAGAGCTTGCCACCCAGCAGGTGCTCCATTGTTGATTGTTGATTGGATGGAATGGATGATCCTAAAGGAAGGAGCAATAGTACCCAGGGAAGGTGTGCCAAGTGCCCAGGTCACACATCTGGGAGGGTCACCCCAAAGCAAGAACCTCTCAGTCTGCAAGGCCCCCACCAGGGAAGGGTCCTTGACTTTGTCTCAGCAAACACTGAAGCCCACGCCATCCATCTCCCACAGCTAACAAGGGAAGCTGGTGTGAGCAGCAGCTGTGTGCCTGTGACAAGGAGGTGGCCTTGTGTCTGAAGCGCAACCTGGACTCCTACCAGAAGCGCCTGCGTTTCACCCTGCACCACTGTGGGAACAAGACTCCTTTGTGCTAGGAGAAGCCGCCCAGCTCTTTTCCTTTGCACTGTGAGCTCCAAAAGCCCCACAGGGAGCTAACACCCCGCCCTGGTGTCTGACCCCAGCATCTTTTGCGGCACTGCTCTGCTTGCTGTCTCCGGCTCTTTGGTCCAAGGACTGCTTCTCTGTGAAGTGTCCCAGCTATTCCTCCTTTACTGCTCTCAGCCCGCACAGTAGACAGGGGACAGTGGCTTACCAAGTTTTATCTTGGGTACCTCGTGATCATACATAATCAGGGTTTCTCTGGTCCCTCTCACTATTAGCCCCAAGACCAGAACTCCTAGCAGAGCTCCCTCTCAGAAGGAGGCTGTGCCTATTTCATTGTTGTTTCTTCTGTTCCCCCAACACTACCCTATACACAGCACATGATAAGTGATCAGTTAAGGCTTGTGGATCAAATGAGCTCATAATGAATAGATGGAGGCAATAGTAAATACTGCTTGGTCTCCTATCCAATCCCCCAATCCTGAGTTCAATCAGGTATTGGCTGCTAATTGTTCTATCCACCTCCAATCCAGGCCTGCTGGAAGCTACCTTGCCCGTCTTCTGCCCCTCACCCCACCCCACCCACCTCTAATGACTAGGAAGTATAGTATTGTGTAGGGTATAATTGCCTGGCCCCTCTACCTTTGTGCAGGACGAGCTGGGTGGTACGTTGTGCACCCCAGAACTCATTTTATAGGATCAAGTTAAATATCTTGAACCTCCTCCCTCCTCTTTGCTTTGCTTTGTCCCTGGATTTTCCTGTTTTCCTTGTTCCCTTACAGGTTTCTTCTGAGAGCACTCCCTCAATAAATCATCTGCTTGCGTAATAATTCTTGTTTCAGGCTTGATTTCTAGGGAAACAGACTTTGAAAGGATGACTAGATGGTGGATGTTTGGGTGGGATCAATGGATTGATGAGTAGATAAATAATGGATCGATAGATGAATGGATGGATGAGTAAATGAATAGTAAGTGGGTAGAGGGGTAGATGAATGGATAGATGGATGAATGAAAAGATGGGTGAATGGGTGGATGGATGGATGGATGAATGGATGGATGGATGATGGATGGGTAGGTGAATTGTTGGATGAATGGATTGTTAGATGAATGGATGGGTAATGGGTAGATTGATGAATAAATATATGGAAGGGTGGCTGGATAAAAGAGTGGCTGGTCAGGGCTGGAGTGATAGAACAGCGGGTAGGGTGTTTGCTTTGCATGCAGCTGAACCGGGTTCGATTCCCAGCATCCCATATGGTCCCCCGAGCACTGCCAAGATTAATTCCTGAGTGCAGAGCCAGGAGTAAGCCCTGTACATCGCCGGGTGTGACCCAAAAAAGAAAAAAAAAGAGTGGCTGGATAAATAACTTTTTCTAAGGATCAACAATCTGCCATTCATATGTGATTAGCCACGCTTCCTGCCAAATGAGCTGGGCACCTGCAGTAACAAATTATCTTGCAGTCTGTGACACCCATCTGTGAAACAGCTCCCAAGGAGCTTCCCTTCTTTGTGAAGTTTGGTGGCTCATGCAGAGCAGCCTAATAAGAACTCAGGACTCGGAGCACTGGGTTCAGATTCCAACTACACTGATGAGATTTGATTTCTTATGAGGATTGTTTCCTCACCTGTGAAATATAAATAAAAAGATAAGGTCAGTGCATTAATGAAGATTATTGTGTGTTAAGCTCTTGGCCCAGTGCCTGGCTCATATTAATCCCTCTTTAAATGTTAATTGCATTATCCTTGTTGCTGTTGTTACATGGTAAATAAATCTGGAGTCACTCCTGAGATAAACCTGGAAAATAGTCCTGGTTTTTCTTCTTTTTACTGCGTCTCTTTCTTTTCACTCAATCCGCCTTGCCCCTCTACAGAACTAAGAGTGCCAATAAAGCCTGGTGCATGATGTCTTTTTATTCAGGACATGCAGTCCAGCCTGATATCCCATATGTGATGTCAGAGCTCCCATGTGACTTTGTGACAATGTAAGTATTGGCAGGTATGAGAATTTTTATCCCCATGGGAGAGTTGAGCAACCCAAAGCTTAGAATGGGGACAGAGCCTGCTGAGCGAATCACCAGCAGAAGGCAGTGTCAGATTCTCCTCCAGACGCACCCCACTCTGTTCCCCCATCCCATTCTTCCTGGTCAAGAAGCATACAGCTGAAAACTGTGACTCAAGAAGCTCCAACAATGAGGGCATTTATGCTCTCACATGACAAGAAATCTTGGAGGAAGATGGTCCTTTAGTGGCTTAATGACATCAGCACCAGGTTTCTTTCCTGTCCTTGGCTGGTCACACTTACTGTGTTGACTCTGTCCTCTGGGCAGCCACTCCAAGCTCCAGGACATAATATCATCTCTCAGGTGTGCCTTGCCACAGCTGTCTCTTCCTGGGTCTGCTTTAAATAAGCACCCCAACCCACTCAGCACACTGCCCTCTCAGGAATGACAGCCTAGATTGTGAGGGCCACAAGATATTGGAATTGTCCTGGTCAGTTTATATTCTCAGAACAGGCAAGCCTAGAGTGGGGTCATGAGCAATGTTGTCCCTTGTGTCACAGTTCTAAGCTAAGGATCTAGTTCAGATATGTGATCACATAGCAGTCAGTCAGGGGTGTTTTAGGAAGAAAGGAAAGAAGGAAGGAAGGAAGGAAGGAAGGAAGGAAGGAAGGAAGGAAGGAAGGAAGGAAAAATGAAGGGAAAGGAAAGAGAGGGAGGGAGAAAGGGAGGGATGGAGGAAGGGAGGAGGGAGGGAGTAATTCATGTTGATAAAGAAAGAATTTTGTGTTGCCTCTATAGCCACCTGGTTCTGACAATAGCCAGGCCACAGATATTAAAAACCTGAAGAGTCCCACAAGCCTCCAGGTACTCAACAATTACTTGGTGGACAAAAACTACATGGAGGGGGGTGTGCCTTCACAAGCAAATATGGTGGTATTTAAAGCAATATCCAGCTGACCCACTGCTGACTTGTATCATGCTCTCCATTGGTATAACCATATTAAGTCCTTCAAAAAGGAAAAGATCAGTGTGACTGGAATGAACACTATGGTACTGCTAATGTGGAAGACACCACAGGAAGTGGAGCTGGGGATGGTATAGATGACATTGATTTCTTTGGATCTGCTGAGGAGAAGAGTGAAGAAGAAAAAAGCAAAGATAAGAATGGCTTGCATGATATGAATCAAGAGAGTCAAAATTAGATGTGGAACATTGCAACGATGATAAGGATATAGCAAAATTAGAGAGTGCGTCAGAAGCATCAAGCAGATGGATTAGTTTGGGGTCCAACAACATTAATACCAGTGGGATATGGATTACAAGACTTCAAATGCAGTGCGTGGTTGAAGACAATAAATTGGAACAGATACATTGGAGGAGCAGATCACGGTTTTGGAGGACTATGTGCAGTCCATGAACGTAGTGCTTCCCACAAGATTTAAATCCATTCAAGCTCTCCAATAAAGGCTTGAAACACACACACACACACACACACACACACACACACTCGACTTGGAATAATTTTGTGTTTTTTGTTTTATTTTAGAACACACCAGATGATGCACAGGGCATATTTTTGTCAAGTCCTGTCGGGCTTGGTGGACCATATAGGGTGGAGGGGATCAAACCTGGGTCCACCATGTGCAAGGCGAGTGCCCTACCCACCTGTATTATATCTCTCCGGCCCAAGACTGGGAATTTTGAATTCCAAGATGATAATGGGCAGATGAGGCCTCAGATCATATAGGATTGGGAGCCCCCCAAATTTAGGGGAACCAACCAGCCCTGTGAGTTCTCACTCTGGGTCAGTTTACTATAATTAATATTGGATCTGAGGCAGGCAGGAAGGAGAGGGGTTCTGAGGGAGCGTCTCTTTTCCCACCACCTCTTTCAACCAGCCCTGACTAGGGTGAACAAAGAAGGACACAGTCACTGCATCCCGTGGGACCAGGTACTGCAATAGAACACCCATGGGGGCCAAGGCACAGCAGACCTTGAATATAACCTTGAACTTTGATTTTTTCTCTGTGGTGCCAACTTGCTGTCAAGGTTCTGCAAAAGTACACTTTTGGGGCCAGGGAAGAACAGACCTTGAACCTCAATTGTCTGTCTATGGTGCCCACTTACTGCCTCTCTCCATTCCTCTGAGATAGTAGCATTTCCACCTGCACTTTCCAGCTACAGAAACTGAAACTGGAAGATGAGTCACTTGCTGATAAGTGGCCAGCCTGGGATTTGAACCTGTGTCTCTGCTCCAGGGCCATGTCTCACTCTACCTCCCACACTTTTCACTAGGATATTGGTGACTCAGCCTCAGTACCCTTTAGAGGAGAAGAGGCACTCCCTGGGACCGGGGGGTGGGGGCGGGGATGTGGCAAGGCAGAAACCTGGAGGAAAGGCCAGTGAGCCCCAATCATGCCAACCATCACCACAACACTCAAATAGCCACCCCTAAACTCCTTCCCATGCACTGATGGATCCAGTTATTGGGTTCCAGGATCGAGGGTTCCACCTTGGACGTGGGTACCCAGCTGATAGCAGATACTTCAAGGTACTGATAACAGATGCTTAATTTCTCTGTTTTTTTCACCTGGGTCCCTCTCCCTAAGCCCTGTGCTCCTTCCACATAGCCTCTCCTCAAGGCCACTATAACATGGCATCCTTACCCATGCCTGAAGTCAGCCTGAGGACCTACCTGAACCTAGAAAGCCCAGACTATGCAGCCAGGTCCTAGCTGGCTCTCACTGGCTTAGGAGCATCTATATATTTTTTTCAGTTAAAGAAGATATTTTAAACATTTGTGGAAAAGGGAAAAGACTGGAAAGGGAAAGTCAAGGAACTTTTACTTTCTTTCTCTTTACTACTGATGTCTGGGGTCTGGAGCAATAGCACAGCAGGTAGGGCGTTTGCCTTGCACGCAGCCAACATGGCCAGCCCGAGTTCGATTCCTCTGCCCCTCTCGGAGAGCCCGGCAAGC
>JAOXYA010121799.1:0-10454 GCA_028565675.1 Sorex palustris
AAAGGGCTTCAGCCCTTCCGTAAAGAATTCTCACTGTCACATAACAGCATAACTTGAAGAGAGCCCCCAGTCCTATTCAACAGTGAAAGTCGGACTCAGCCAGTCCTCTAAAATATCCGTCCCTTCTCAAACTGCCCTCTCCCCAGAAACCGAGTGGGGACGCTTGTAAACACCGCACACGTCTCTTCCTCACAGACCAAGGCGTCAAGCCCCTCCTTCCACCCCGCCTCGCCCACTTTTCCTCCACCGCTCCCCGCGGGGTGCCCTGACCTCTGGCTGCCCGCGCGCCCCTGGATCCCGGACCTGACTGGCGGAGCCGCAGTGACCATCCCTCTCTCGGGGCCCCCGAGCAACTCCTCCGCGAGCTCGCGGCCAGCCCCGCACTTGGCATTCGAGGCTCGACGACCGGGATCTCCGCCCCCCCTGCCCCCCCCCCCCGGGCCTTGGGTTTGTTTGGGTCCCGCCTCCCCTTTCCCGACGGGGGTCCGCGAGGGCCAGAGCTGCGCGGCCCGCGGCCTCCGCCGGGCGTCAGCGGCTGGCCAGGGCAGGCCGCGCACGGAACGAGGCCCCGCAGCCGGGCCGCCCCCCGCGCCCGGCCGGCCGGTGCCCGCGGAGGCCGCCGCGCTGCTCCGGGAGACGCAGGAGCCGGAGGGGGCCGCTCCGAGGCCTGCTGGGGACGGGGCAGGGCGAAGGGTCCGGTCGCGGCCGGAATCCCGGAGAGGCGGGGCGGGGACCCGAGCGCGGCTGCTTTCGCGTACCGACGCGGGCTCCGGAGAGCGGGGGCCCGCCGAAGGCCTTCAGGAGATGAGCGGGGCGCCTCCCCCACTCACCTGGCAGAGGCTGCCGCGGGAGACTCCGGCTGCACCCCTCCCAAATTTGAGCCACGTCAGCTCCGGAATCCCAGGCGCGACACCCAGCGCGGCGGCGCCCAGCCGGAGAACTCGGCCGCTCGCCGTGGGGACGGAAAACGGGATTGGCACGGGCCAATCAGGGCGCGGCGCGCGGCGTTACCTAGGAAACCAGGCACGCCTCGTTTGTGACCAACCCAGCCACGCTGACGGGCAACCAATCAGCGTCAGGAGAGGTTCCTCCGCCTCAAATAAACAGCCAATGGCGGGAGGGCCGGAGAATGACGCGACCAGCGTTCCGGAAAAGGACCAGGGGGCGAGCCGGAAGTGGCCGAGGCGGGCGCTCTGGGCAAGGTCAGGTGTTTTGGAGCCAGCTGGTTCGCTGCGTTCTGCCCAGGGCTCGCCGCCTGGCCCGTGACGGACCCGGACGTCTTTGCGGAGTGTCTGTCCCTTGGCCGTCAGCGCCGTTAGGATGATTGGATCAGCTGCGCCAAGGACTTAGGGAGATGTTATTTTGCTCTCGGGCATAAAATGGTAGAGCCGGAAAGTAGTTCTTCTGTTGTGACCTTAAGATTTTACTTGGAAAAAAAAAAAATGGGAACCACACTAAAAGTACTAACCCAAAGAAAAATAGCAATTTAGTGGTGGAATTCGAAGCACTAAAAACTGACGTGCATATGAAAGAAAATCAGATCTATCTCTAAGGACTTGCGAAAGAGGAAATAGTGAATCATTAGGAAGATGCTCTTCGGAGGTGGTCCTTGAACCAGGCTTTAAGGAAGGAGAGGCAACATTGGAGCTCAGGGCCTGAACCTAAGTCCCAATGTGAGTCGATGAGCAATTCAAGTAATGGTTAGACCTGAGGCTCCTTCTGCCCCCTCAATAGGGCTGGCAAGGGCAGGGGCCGGGGGTTACTTTTCATCACCAATTTCAGAAACACGACTCTATATTAATAAAAGATTTAAAAAATATAAAAGAAAAAAGGCCATTTCATTAGAAATACAAAGTTCAGGTGTTGAGGAGGTAACTCAAAGGTGTGAGTTCAAAGTGCGATGCCAGCACCACATGCCCCCCCCCCCACTTCCTTCCCAACTCCCCTTGGTGTGGCCCTGTTGGTACCCGGCACTGCTGATCCAAACACCAAACCATTAGGCCCACAGTGCAGGGCAAAGCGAAGCGGAATATCTCTGGGAGTGGCCCCTGAACTTTTGAGAACTACTAGGGATACCAAGAAAAAGGTGCGTTTGTGGGTGGGTGGGTGGGTAGGTGGGAGAAACCTAAACTAGAAGATAAATATAAAATAAAATAGAAGATGTATAATAGAAGATAAAATATAATAGAAGATGTATACTAAAAGTATTGATCACAGTGCCTGGAGCTAGAGCCTACCTCGCATATGTGAAACAGAATGTATAATATTTTGGAATGCCTCCATTGGCTCTGCCAGTGTCCCCCCAGTGCCACAATTAGGCACATGACTCCTGGTAAACACAACCAAGTGTGTGACTCATGGTGTGGATAGACCGTACAACTACAACAAAGGGACGGGAAGAGAGTGTGTATCTGAATAAATAAAAATATTCTATGTTCTGCTTAGAGATAAGTCAACAATTCTAAACAATTCACCAGAGAAGATGTATAGAAGGAAAATAGCATAAGAAGCTCAACCTCATATCATTTGGGAATTGCAAATAAAATAATGAGATATCATCACATACCAATTAGAATAGCAAAATTTTAAGATACTGATAACAAAATGCTGGCCAGGATGTGCAGCAACAAAGTGCTCATTTGTTGCCAATGGGAACAGATTATGATGCTCACTTTAGAAGCCAATTTGACACTTTCTTACAAAGCTAAACAGATTTAGCATATTATCCAGTAATCACACTTCATAGTATTTGCCCAAATTGTTGGAAACATCACTGTAATCACTGTCACCGCATTGTTCAGCGATTTACTCGAGCAGACACCAGTAACATCTCTATTCGTCCAAGCCCTGAGATTTTAGCAGCCTCGTCTTTCCCAAAGCTGCCATATTAGAGGCTCATTCAGGGTTAGGGGAATGAAACCCGTTATTGTTACTGTTTTTGGCATATTGAATACGCCACATGGAGCTTGCCAGGCTCTGCTGTGCAGATACTCTCGCTGGCTTGCCAGGCTCTCTGAGAAACATTTCTATGCAAAAACATGCATATGAATGTTTATAGCAGCATTGTACATGTTTTCCAAAAGGTGGAAGCAACCAGCAGGTAAATACATAAACTGCAATTTATCCATACAACAGAATCTTGTTAAATGACAAAGAGCCTATCAAGTCATTAAAAGACACAGAAAACCCTCAAATGCATGTTGTTACATGAAAGAAGACTATCTAAAAGTATATTACTATAATACAATGACAGTCTATAAAAAACAATTAAAAGAATTAATAGTTTTTAAGTCACTGAAACAATTCTGTATGATTTATATATATAGTTGTGGACATGTGATATTTATCAAAATGAATAAAACCATAACAGTTTAATGTAAATTATAGATTTTGGTTAATATAACAATACTGAGTCATCAATTGTAACAAAAATCTCACTCTAATGAAGATGTTTTACTCAAATTTTCTAGAAATCTAGAACTATACTGTGTGCATGCATATATTGTCAAATTTTTCCCAAAAGAAGTAGACAGCCAATTACTACACAAAAGATTTTAGACAGTTACTCATATGAAAGAATGTTTTGCCCAGTTTTATAGGAAATTCTTTTTCTTCCTTTTAGGAACATGTACTTCCTGTGTTGTATAATCTATATAAGTAGAACATTTTCCAAATAGCTTTGGTGGCGGGGTGGGGTGAGTGTGGAGGCCTCATAAGCCATGCTCAGGATATGGAGGGAGTGAGCATTAGGAATTCTTCTTCTGGACCTATAGCTCAGTGCAAGTACCCTAGGATGTGAAGGTTTGAAGGACCTGCATGTGTAATCACCAAGAGACTAGGAATCCCGCCACTCACTCTTGCTGCCTGCGTTCGGTGGTCTTGGGCCACTTCCCCACCCGGGACAGCCAATGCCATGGACAGACGAAGGAGGAAACAAGGGCCAGACTGGTTGGTGATCAGTTGCCATTTATTCCATTCTCCCCACGTGCCTGTTCCAGTCTCTCTGAGCCCCACATTCCTGTCTCCTCCTGTCTCCTTCACTTGTCTCTCCGCACTCCTCCAACTCCCTGCCTTGGTCTCTCTCTCTCTCTCTCTCTCTCTCTCTTTCATGAGCCCTACCTGATTGTCTGCAGCCAGGGTATCCAGTTCAGGGGCGAAATGCCACTTAGGGTGTTTTTCTTCTTAGTCCAATAACTTAACACCTTAATTAACATTTTAACTCTAATTCTTAATATTAGTTATTTTGTATGGACACAGTAAGAGATACATTAAACTTGTAGGGTGGCTCTCCTGAGGACATCTCGCTATAGATCTTAGACTACAGTGCTCAGGCCAGATTAAGCAGTGCTGGCAACCTCCAGGGCTTTATTTAGTGATCGTTGGTGGACCATGTTTTTTCAGGAATCAAACCTAGATCGGGTACACATGCTCTAACTACTATACTAGCATCTTGTCCCCTTGATCATTTTTTTAAAACTAGCATAATCCAGGTCCCCACAGCTTAAAGATGTCTCTAGGAAAACCTAAGACATAAACACTTTTTTGTCATATTTACTCTAGTTGAACCTATTTACAAATTTGAAAAGTACTCATTGACTGGGTATTTTCAATGGCTTTCAATAGGGTTTGCAGTGAAGAGAGGAAAAGTCAGGTTAGAGAGTTAAGTGGTGGTTCCACAGAAGAGTCACTGAAATTACTAGACCAATTAGAGTTATGGAGTTATGGAAGCCCTTCTAGGCCTTAGCATGAGTTAGGACCTGGAATGTCTTCTTTTACAAGCTTTCTAAGGTTGAGATCAGTGAGCAGGGAATGTTGCTGAATAGTAGTGCAGAGGTTTGGAACTCCGGCACCCAACAGATATAACAGCTGCACAACAGCTGAAATTGCTCACTGATTAGGTATGCTGTGCTCTCAAATAGCTTGTCTCTGTGTGTTTGTTTTTTTTTTTTAGATAGATACAGAGTTTATTTTAGGGTCACACCTAGTGTTCATCAAAGCTACTCCCAGCTCAATCAGTGCTCAGGTATCTTTCATAGTGGTGCTTAGGTATTAAACTGAAATAGATAGGACCCTCATTAGATTCGGTTCTGAAGAGAACATATCTGGCTTCATAGGTTGTCTGTAAAAATTCCCAAAGCCCTCAAGCCAAAGAAGAAAAATATCTCCCATGATACTTTTGGTAAACTTATGGAAGAATTTATATGCAGAAGCTAAGCAAACTACAAACCTGGAAAACAAAGTGGTTGAAGAAGGATAAGAGAAGACCAGAAAAAAAATCAAAGCAAATTTTAAAAATTGATGGAATTTAGACTATTAATAATTTATTTTATTACAGTGGGTAGGGCATTTGCCTTGCACACATCCAACCCGGCTTCGATTCCTCCACCCCTTTCAAAGAGCCAGGCAAGCTACCGATAGTATCCTGCCGGCCGGCACAGCAGATCCTGGCAAGCTCCCCATGGCATATTAGATATGCCAAAACAGTAACAACAAGTCTCACAATGGCGATATTACTGGTGCCCACTCCAGAAAATCGATGAACAACAGGAGGACAGTGCTACAATGCTACAGTGCTATTTATTTTATTTTTATAATTGAACCACCATGAGATATAATTACAAAGCTTTCATGATTGAGTTTCAGTCATACAACGATCAAACACCCATCTCCACCAGTGTACGTTTTTCACCACCAATGTTCCCAGTATCCCTCCCACTACCCCGACCCCACCCCATCCCCTGCCTCTGTGGCAGACAATTTCCTCCATACTCTCTCTCTACTTTTGGGCATTACGGTTTGCAATACAGATACTGAGAGGGTATCACGTTTGGTCCTTTATGTAGTTTCAGCAACATCTCCCATCCCGAATAATTCCTCCAACCATCATTGTTTTAGTGATACCTTCTCTATTCCAGCTGCCTTCTCCCCCAGCTCATGAAACTAAACAATCAAACCCCCATGAATAGCTAAAGCAATCCTTGGGAAAAAGAAAGATGGGTGGCATCACCTTCCCTGGCTTCAAACTGTACAAAAAAGCAGTAATAATTAAAACAGTATGGTATTGAGCTAGAAACAGACGCACCAACCAATGGAATAGAGTTGAATATTCTGTCACAGACTCTCAAATATATGATCACTTACCCTTTGACAAAGGAGTAAGATAAAAGCCTCTTCAACAAGTGGTGCTGGGAAAACTGGACAGCTACCTGCAATAAAAAAATGAACTCTGACCTCTAATGCCAGGCACAAAAGTCAGATCAAAGGGCAAGTCTTTAGCTCATTACTAATGCGGATCCACTTACAGTGAGTAAAGCTGGTTCCCTCTAGACTGTTTGTTTGGGGCTCTTCACCAAAAATCTCAGGTCATTCGTGAGTCTTCACTGGAAATGAACATCCCTTTTCTCTTCTTTCTTCTCTTTTCCTGTCTCCTCTTCCATCCCCTACCATCCCACTCTCTCCTCAGAGGCACCCTTCTTATTTTCCTCTTCCATTTCCTGTTCCTCCCCTTTTTCACTGGATCACTCACCTCTACTCTTCTTTTTCTTTTTCACCTGCGCTCCCAGCCTCCAGTTTCTCACCGGTAGGTGAGGTAAGTGATTCGCATGTCCTTGAGCCACATCTCTCCCACCATGGCTGCCTCGCCTCAGAGTCTCCTTTTCTTACTACTTACCTGACCTTGGTGCAGGGCCACAGTTTTCAGACAGGAAGTTTTAAAGCCTTAGGCAGCCCATAACTTCTAGGACATTCCACATAGGCTGCTGAAGGACTCAGCCAAGAGATTAAAGAAAGGTAACTGCAAGCGAAGATCTGAAAGCAAACTAGCTTGTTTGGGTTGGAGTGTGTCTGCTCCAGTCTGGCGGAGAGCATATGGAGGTTTGGCTTGCTGTCCTTCCTGATCAGGGCAGGGGACAGCCTGCCCCCTTCCCCACTGCCCTGGGCCCCTTTTCCCTAAGCCTTTTGCCTTGCTCATCCTCACGTGCCTTGTCGCCCTCAATTTCCACCTCACCGTTAATTATGTGGAAATTTAGGACAGAAACAAACAGCAAATGAAAAGTTCTGTGCTTGGATATGTTTGGATTAGAATATTAAATAGAAACTTTCAGAGGTGTTTTTTGGAGCGAATTACCTTTTCCCTGCTGGCCCTATTGTCCCACTTTAATAACATGCTCACTTTGCTCTCCTCCTTCTTGCAGGCTTCTCAAGCTATCCATGGGAGAGGGGAACTTGGAACTTTTTCTTACCCCACCCCACTCCTGCCCTTGACCACGAACCACTGAGTTTTCCCTCTTGCAGCGTTCTTTAGTGTGAGATGATATTGCTTTTTTCCAGAAAGAGAGCCCTATGATTGGGTGGGTGTCTTCTCATCCCAATACTGCACATGGAGGCTGACTGCATGGACACACTTAGAAGTGATTGCTGGCACAGAGCAAGTGGCCTAGGAATGTTGGCTCTTGGTACTTTCTCTGATTTCCATATGTTGGTTGTTTTCTATTGCAAAAACAGTATGATTCAATGAGAGAAAACATGGAACGTTACTTGAAAGGGTTTACAGAAGAAAATAAAAACCACATACATATCTCTGCCTAGGCTTAATACTTTTGCTATAAATCTTTCCATCACTTTCATGCAAGTAAAATTTGAAAATCTAACTTCCTTCATACCATAGAAAGAAAATGTTGTGCCTTATATAATAACTAAAGATTCATGGTCAGGAAAGAACCAAACAATGTGAAAACTAAATGTGAAAGCCTGTCTTTCACACCCTGTATCCCCAATTCTACTGTTCCACACCCCCAGAAATAATCATTATTAACAATTTGGTTCCTTCAGATTCTTATCCTTTTGACATGCAATGATGATCCATATAACAAAGCACTAACAAATAACAAACAATGCCTACTGCTTTTTAATTATTGTATTACATGCATTTTTTGTAATTAATATCACATAACAAAACAATACCGTATTGAATCCTACCCTTCCCCCAGTGACAAACATTTAGGACACTTCTGATTTTTCATCAGCACAACCAGTGTTTTATTGAACAGCCGTTACACATTTCCAAGTATTTCTGTTGGTAAGATTCCTGGAAAGAGAATGCTGGGCCTTGGGCAATACATATTTAAATTTTTAATAAACAATGCCAAAATTATCTCCCAAAGACTTTACAAATTTATACTCTGGTCAACATTTCATGATAGTGTCTATTTCCCAGAAGCCTCAACAATCAATATTCTTAAACTTTTACGTTGTTTATCACAATGTTGGCAAAAATTTCACTTTTAGTTTCAATTGTTCTATCAATGCAATATAATCTTATTTTAATTGTTATATTCCGTGAGGTCAAACATATCATCATCTATTTAGGTAGTTATTGAATAACTTTTAAATTTGATTTTTGAGTCATACCTGGTGGTACTCAAGGCTTACTCCTGGCTCTTTGCTCAGAGATCATTCTTGGTGAGGCTCAGGGAACCAGGAATCAGATAGGGTGCCAGGAATCGGACTTGGATTGGCCACATGCAAGACAGGTACCTTAACTTGCTGTACTGTCTCCCTGACCCCTATTAACTCCTTAAATTTTTTCTTATGAATTGTCTATCTAAATCTTTACCTATTTTTAAATTGATTGCTTTCATACATATGTATATGCATGTATATATGAATTTATTTATTATTTATCTTTCAGTTGTCTTAAAGGGTGCAAAATTTTCTTTCTATTTGTTACTTTTCTTTCCATGGTTAAATTTTTTTTACTTTATTGTTTGAAGTACTGTAATTTATAATACCGTTGATGATGATTTTACACATACAATTCTAACATCACATCTATCACTAGTGGAACCTGAAAAATTTTCCCCAATGGCCTTTGGGGACAAAGGACAAATTTTTCCCCAATGTCCCCAAGACCCTTCCCTTTCAAGCTCCCCCAAAAATTCAGTTCTGTGCATAGATTCTCACGTGGTTTGTCCTGGCCCTTTTTTGCTACCTAGCTATGTACCTTTAAGTATCACATATGAGAGAGATCATTCTGTATCTATCCTTGTCCTTGTGACTGACTTCACTCAACATTATATCCTCTAGTTTCATCCATGTCATGACAAACTGCATGATGCTGTTCTTTCTTAGAATTATATCGCATTCCATTGTGATATGTACCACGACTTCTTTTTCCCCTACTTTATTTAAACACTGTGGTTTACAAAATTGTTTGTGATAATTTGTTACAGGCATTCAATATTCCAACACCAGTCCCATAACTACTGTCACCTTCCCTCATTGTTTTCATTTTACCAACCAGGTCCACAAAAATTTATTTTGTATTGCTTGTTGCCACGAAATGGCTAATGAAGTGGTCAAAAAATATTTTCATAGAAGAAAATTGATGAAAATTGTTTATCTCACCATGGGTGCATTAAGTCCTTGTCTGAGGATTTGCTAAGATGTTGTTGTAAGTTAAGCCTCTGTGTTAATGTTTTTATTAGTCAAGATTGGTTGGCTTCTGTGTTACATTCCGTCCTACTACTGGGATGTCAATGTTGTAGAGTTTGGAGATGCTGCTCCAGAAAATCTAGAATATTTAACTGGGTTGTCTGGCCAGAGGCATGGGGGCAGCTTTGGGGTGTGGGAGCAGCTTCCAGGGCTTTATTAGGGAGGGAGCTGGCTTGCCCCCCGCCCCCCACCAAAGAACACCCTTGAGTGTACCACAATTTCTTTCTCTATTATTCCAAACTTGGGGATTTGGGTTGTTTCCATATCTTGGATGTTGTACTGAGTGCTACAGTGAACTTAGGTGTGCATATTCCTTTAGAAGTAATATTTTTGTGTTTTGGTAGTAGTACTGTAGTACTGTCCTCCCTTTCTTCATCAATTTGCTCAAGTGGACACCAGTAACATCTCCATTGTGAGACTTGTTACTGTGTTTGGTATATCGAATGAGCTATGGGGAGCTTGCCAGCCTCTGCCATGCGGGCAAGATACTCTCAGTAGCTTGTCGCGCTCTCTGAGAGGGACAGAGGAATCGAACCCGGGTTGGCCGCGTGCAAGGCAAATGCCCTACCTGCTGTGCTAGGTGCCAAAAAGTGATATTGCTGGGTCAGATCAGAGTTTTATTCTTACTGCTTTTGGACAACTCTCGATACTGCTTTCTATAGAGGTCGAACCAGATGACATGCCCACCAACAGGGATAGGGTTCCTTTTTCACTGTAACCCTGCCAACTCTTGTTGTTTCCAGGTTCCTCTTTGTTTTTGTTCTGGGGTCACACCTGGTTTACTCAGGGCTTACTCTTGCCTCTGTACTCATGAATCACTCTTGGTGGGTGTTGGGGATAATATGGGGTGCCAAGGATTAAACCTGGGTTAGCTGATATAAGGAGAATGCCTGGCAAGCTACCGAGAGTATTCGATATGCCAGACACAGTAACAACAAAGTCTCCAATGGAGACGTTACTGG
>JAOXYA010121824.1:0-10453 GCA_028565675.1 Sorex palustris
GTCATAATGATACAGTAATTAACAGTGACATTAAAAGCACTAGTAACAGCAATAAAGCAGTATTAGCACTCAGAGCAATGTAATCATCATCATAATGACACAGTGATTAATAGACATACATTATCCCGGCAAGCTACCAAGAGTATCTCACCCGCATGGCAAAGCCTGGCAAGCTACCCGTGACGTATTCGAGATGCCAAGCACAGTCACAACAAAGTCTTACAATGGAGGCGTTACTGTGCCCACTTGAGAAACTCGATGACCACCGGTAGGACAGTGACAGTGCGCAGTGCACAGTGATCCTAATGAGTCCATGACAGTTTCTCAATGAACTGATGCCAAATGTGGCTGCAGATGGTCGTGTCTTTACTGACCAGTTTCTTTGGGCTGGGATTCTTTCCTGGAGGTACTCGGGGGTTACTCCTGGCCGTGCAGGGGGACTCATGAGATGGAAGAGGGGAGACCCAGGACCCCCGTGTGTAGATCCTCCAGCCCTTGGAACCGTCTCCCAGGCTCTGAAGGATTTGGCTGAAAAAGCCACTGTGTTTTTTTCCCGATCCCAATGCCAGGGTGAGGAGTGGACTGTGGCGGGCAGGCCGGTGGGCTGGGCGAAACTTTCCTGAGGAACTTTTTCCTTGAGCAACTTTGCGGTGTGTGTGTTCAGTGCCCTTGAGACAGGTCTGGAAGATTCTCCGAGTCTTCCCGAGGCGGAGAAGAAGGACCCTTTCCGCCCTTCTGGGTCTCTCTCATGGTCTGTCTCCAGGGTCCTCTGTCTCTCGTGTGGCCTCGACGTCTCTGCGTAAGTGGCATTGGTCCATGGAAAAAGCGCAGCCACCCGGCAAACACGGAGTGACTGAGTGATAGTGCATTGTGCGTCTTCCAGCTCCAGTGGTGTTCTTGCTAACTGCTCACGGTGGGCACACTCGTGGTGCTCGGGGCTGACTCCTGATTCTGTGCTCCAGGCTCTCTCCTGGCGGGGTTCGGGGGACCCTCCAGGTATCAGGAACGGAACGTGGGTCGGCCGCGTGCGAGGCAAGTGCCTTCCACCGCTATCGTCATCCTACATGTTGCATTCCTCGCTGGCTTTGCAATTATTGTTTTCGGGGCCACGCCCAGGTGGTGCTCAGAGATTTCTTCCAGCTTGGGCATTGCTCCCGGAGAACCCCAGGATGTAGCAGCTTGAACCTGGGTCTCTGGTCCCGCAGCACACGTGCTCGGCCCCCAAGCCACACCTCTGGCATCCAGTGCTTCGTGTCCTCGACACTTGGGGACCCTTTGGCGTTGCCATTGGGGGTGGCGTGTACTATGTGATTCTGTGGGATCATCGACTGGCTCGTGCCTGTGTTTCAGGAATTGGACTTCAGAAAAAGCCACGTGCCCTGGTAGTATTCAGCTAAGCGTGTGCATTGGGGCCTCCTCAGGGCTTCCCACGTAGGGGGCTTTCGTTCATGTCTTCCTGGGGAATCTTTGCCCCTTCTCTCACTAGGTAAGAAATGGGGACACAGGATGGTCTCTGCACCCCGCCCTTCTGCCTGCCGACACCCTCACGAACCCTTACCTGCTGAGCTGATGCTTGGCTGTGCCTTGGGCTTTGCCCTGGACACTTAGCTAGCAGGGCCACGTCTGTGGCAGGCAGTCTGTGAAAAAATAAGTAAATGAATAAATAAATAAATAAAAATAACAAGGCAGGGGCCAGACCGATAGTGCAGCGGGGAGGGCATTGGCCTTAACGTGAAGCCGATCCGGGTTCGATTCCCGGCATCCCATAGGGTCCCCCGAGCACCGCCAGGAGTAATCTCTGAGTGCAGGGTCACCCTGCATATTGCTGGGTGTCACCCCTCAAAAGCAAAAGTCTATCAATAAGATTTAAAACGAGAATAAGGAAACGGAATCACCTGCCTTAGCCTCGAGGGCATGCCACGGGGCAGCGGTGGCCATGAGTGTGAGTCGGGACACGCCACGTACTGGAATACCCCCCAAGAGAGCCTACTGCTGTTTCTAAACGCCCACTCCTGAGGGTTGCTAGGTCCTTGGGTTCGAAGACCTTTGGTGTGTTCTCGCAAGCACTTTGCCAGGAAATCTGTCATCTCCTGGTGCAATGCTGCCTGTACCCAGATCCAAAGGCCACGGAACCAAAGTGTGTCCGTGTGGGTTTTATCTTCCCTGATGGGTATCTGATTCTGAGACAGAGAGACCCTGGCTCTAGGAGAGAGACGTAGCCCTGTCTCAAGGCTGTAACAGGCAGCAGAACCCGCTCATGCTTCAGATGTGGGTCCCTAGGACAAACCTTCCACGGCGTGGCACCATTCCCCGTGAACTCCCTCAGCGAACACACCTGTGTGGGTGGCCGGAAGTCATCACTTAGGAGAGAGCATCCCAAACAATCGCAAGTGAAGCTAGTCTTAGGAGAGAGCGTAGGGTGGTCTTTGTGGCTCATTCTCCTTGTGGGGGTCTCGGCTTCTAGCCCCCAGGAGATGTGGGTGCGTGAACGGGCTGCCGTGAGATGTTCAGAGAGAGTCTTGGTCACAGCCGTTCCTGTGCCTTGCCTCGGCAATACATGGCTTGGCCGCCAGATTACAGTTTGTCCACCGAGCCGGAGAATGGGTGCAGGGCAGTACTGGGGGGCTGATCAGTGACGCAGAGCTGTGCAAGAGGATTGTTGTGGTCCTGCATGCAGTGGTGAGCTGAATTCCGTGTGGACTCGGGTATTTTGAATCCAGGTCCTTTCATGGAGCTCTGTGTGCTAATACCCGTGTTTTCTAATGCCACGTGTGTCTACACTTGTGGACATAATGCCACGTGCTGCAACAGCTTTGAGCCCAATGCCACGCCATGGCAACCTCCATGGACCTAATGCTACAACATCAACACCCATGGCCCTACACTATTTGCATGAACAGCCAGGAACCAAATGCCACATGTGGCAACACTTGAGGACCTAAAGCCACTTACATCAACAGCTGTTAACATAACATCACATATTTTAACACCTTTGAGCCTAATGTCATGGCATGGCAACAACAGTGGACCTAACACCACAAGCATCAACACCTGTTGACTTAATGCCACGTGTTTCAACACCTGTGAACCTAATGCCACAGCGTCAAGATGTATTGACCTAATGCCATGAGAATAAACTCCTGTTGACTTAATCCCACATGTGGCAACACCCGGGGACCTAAAGCCACTCACATCAACAGCTGTCAACATAACGCCACGTGCTTCAACACCTTTAAGCCTAATGCCACGTCACGGCGACTCCCACGAACCTAATGCCTCAACATCAACACCCGTGGACCTACGCTATGTGCACGAACAGCTGGGAACCAAATGCCGTGTGTGGCAACACCTGTGAACCTAAAAAAACCACGAGCATCAATACCTGTGGATCTAATGCCACGTGCTTCACCCGTGGATCTAATGTCGTAAGCATCAACACCCGTGGATCTTATGCCACTTACTTTACCCAGGATCTAATGCGAGAAGAATCAATACCCATGGACATGGTGCCACGTGCACCAGTATTTATGGATCTACTGCCACAGCACCCAACAACCCTGGGCCTGATGCCAAGTGTGGCAATGCTTGTGGACCTTGAGCTATAAGCAGGCATCAACACATGTGGACCTAATGCCACGTTTTGGCAACACCCATCGACATAAAGCCACATACATCAACAGCTGTTAACATAATGCCACCTGCTTCAACACCTTTGAATCTAATGCCACAGCATGGCGACACCCGTGGACCTAACACCACGAGCATCAACAACTGTTGAATGTATGCCACGTGCTACAACGCCTGACAACTAATGCCACATGTGGCAAGACCTGTGAACCTAATGCCACGTGTGGCAACACCCGTGGATGTAAAACCACGAGCATCCACACCTGAAGATCTAATGACACATGCTTCACCCGTGGATCTAATGCCATGAGCATCCACATCTGTGGATCTAATACCACAAGCATCAACACCTGTGACTCTTATGTCACGTGCTTCACCTGTGGATCTAATAATGCCATTAGCATCATCACCTGTTGTGTGATACTATGTGCACCACCATTTATGGGTCTAATGTCATAAGCAGCGACACCTGTCGACTAAATGCCACGTGCTTCAACACCTGTGAACCTAATGCCATGGAACTGAATCCACGAGCATCAATACTTATGGACCTGATGCCACGTGCGTCAACACTTGTCAACGTAATGCCATGTGTGAAAACACACTTGAACCTAAAGCCACGAGCAGCAACACCTGTGGATCTAATGCCACATGCATCAACACTTGTGGATCTAATGCCATGATCATCAACACCTGTGGACTTAATGTCACGTCTGGCAACACCCAAAGGTGCATCAATGCCTCTGAACATAATGTCACGTGTTTCAACACACATGAACCTAATGTCCCATTCATCGACACCCGTGGACCTAATGCCACAAGCATCAACACCCTGTCAACTTAATACCACGTCGAGCAACACCCGTGGACCAGGTGCATCAATGCCTGTTGACATAATGCCACATACTTGACCCGTGGACCTAATGCCACACACATTGACACCTGTGGACCTAATGCCATGTGCGTGAATACCTGTTTACATAATGCCTCATGCTTCAACATCCGTGGATCTAATGCCACGTTTGGCAACACCATGGACCTAATGCTATGTGTGTCAACACCTGTTCACATAGTGCCACGTGCTTCAACACCCGTGGACCTAATGCCACGTGTGGCAACACCACGGACCTAATGCTTGTGCATTGACATCTGTTCACATTGTGCCACGTGCCTCAACACCTGCGGACCTCATACCACGTGTGGCAACACCATGGACCTAATGCTATGTGCATCGACACCTGTTCACATAGTGCCACGTGATTCAACACCCATGGACCTCATACCACATGTAGCAACACCATGGACCTAATGCTATGTGCCTTGATACCTATTCACATAATGTCTCATGCTTCAACACCCATACCTAATGCCACGTGTAGCAACATCCATGGGCCTAATGCTATGTGCATCAACACCTGCTCACATAATGCCACGTGCTTCAACACCCATGGACCTAATACCACGTGTGACAACACACATTGACCTGATGCTATGTGCGTCAACACCTGTTCACATCATAGTGCCACGTGCTTCAACACCCGCGGACCTCATACCACATGTGGCAACACCCATGGACCTCATGCCATATGCACCAACACCTGTGGATTCAATGCTACGAGCACCAACACTTTTCAACTTAATGCACCAACACTTGTGGTTCTGATGTTGAGATCATCAACACCCGTGGACCTAGTGCATCTGCAGATCCACACCTGTGAGCCTAAAGCAATCATGCCTGTGCTCCTTGCATTACAGACCACTGCGGGGCGGGGGGAGTGTCTTGGTCTCTCGGTTCGAAGCATCTTCATCAGGAACGAAAGATGCTCCATCCCTGGTCATGTGTTGCAAGGACAGCAAACAGCGTGCCCGTCCCTCTGGGTCTTCTTGGAGAGGCTGTGGGAATCGGGTGATCACAGGGCAGATGCAGAGCAGAGGACGGACCTCGTGGTGTCTCTGGGCCGGATCCACAGGAGGGAGGATGCTCAGGTCCGTGTTGGCGCCAGAGGACCAGGGAGAGAGGCAGGGCTGAGTGGGGGAGGAGTGGGGGTCTGTGAGGGTTGAAGGTCCGTGCCCCAACCACACAGCCTGTCCTGCCTCCCGATGGGGTTTGGCGGTACCGGGAGAGAGTCAAGTTCGCAGGAATCTCTGTTTTCTATTCCCAGGGGTTCGTCGGGCTGGTTTCCCGTTCATGGGCTTCAGCTGGAAGAATCCAGGACCCACTGTCATATCCTGGGGAACCAGTTCTGCATGTCTCTTTTTAAAATTTCTTTTGGGGTCACACCTGGCGATACTCAGGGGTCCCTCCCGGCTCTGCATTCAGGAATGACTCCCGGTGGTACTCAGGGGACTGTATGGGATGCCGGGGATTGAACCCGGGTCACCCGTGCGCAAGGCAAATATCGTCCACTCCAGCCTCTCTTCTCCAAGACTTGGGGGTCCAGCCTCTCACTCCAGCCTCTCTTCTCCAAGACTTGGGGGTCCCCGCTTTGAACCTCTGTAGGGGAGGGCTCCTGTTCTGAGCATCGTAGACCGAGTAGCTGAGCACCTTGGAAAGTGAGCTCGGATGACTTCAGCCAGCCTGTCTGAATAGCTGGGTGTGTGTGTGTGTGTGTGTGTGTGTGTGTGTGTGTGTGTGTGTGTGTGGTGGGGGGTGTCTTAGCCTACCCTGCCCTTCCCTGGTTTGGTTTTTGTGTTTGTTTTGTTGGTTGTTTTGGGGGCCTCCCCCGGTGGGATTCAAGGCCGACTCTGGTCTCTGGACTCCTACAGGGGCTCATGGGACCACACGGGATGTCTGGGATCGAACCCAGATGGGCTGTGTGCAAGGCAAACTCCTTTCATAGTCTACTCTCTCTTGGACCCACTCTTTGACTGTTGTCCGTAGGAATCGCTCCTTCTGTTTCCTCAGTTAATTATTTGGTGCGGGGCACGGGGGCTGGGAGAATTCAGAATTTTGAATTTGCTCTTTTGGGGAAATACCTGGCCGTGCTCAGGGATGACTCCCGGTTCAGTGCTCAGGGCTGACTCCGGGCTCTGGGCTCAGGGCTGACTCCGGGCTCTGGGCTCAGTGCTCAGTCCTGGAGGGGTTCAGGGAACCCTCTGTGGTACCAGGGTTAGCCTCATCCAAGACTATCTGCTCTATATCTCTGCATCTCCCTGAGAATTTTCTTTTAAACTACAAGTGTGAGGACAAAGCCTCCGTGTCAAAAATCTGTATTCAAGTAGACAGTCAGATGTCGCCATCCTAAAGTCCAAAGTCCATGGAAGTGGAAAAGTTTTGAGCAGGGCCTGTGGCCACTTTCTTTCCTCGGTCAACCACCTCTCCTGACCTTGCCAACGCTTTCCAGTTCCCGTCACCTCTGGGCTCCAAGGGAAAAATGACCCGCGCCTTTTTTTCCCCCCAATTTAAACTCGTGTGTCTGTTCTAGAATCTTCTAAGCATCGCGCGAACAGAAATGTGACTGAATGCAAGGGTACGGGGCGGGGGGTGAGGCTGTTTCTCAGGCCCAACCCTGGCAGGGCTATGCTCCCACCCACCCAGGAGGTGGTCAGTGGGACCACAAGGTCCTGGGGATAGATGATGAGTTGGCCTCACTACGTTACAGTCAGTCTACTCTCTTGCCACCCTGCGTTTCTCTGTCTTTAAAAATATTTATGGTCGAAGACTAATATCCAGGGCCAAGGGAACCGGGACGAGGAGGACTGGTCAGTGGTTGAATCAACCATCAACCCCAAGTTTGTGTGTGGGGCTGAGGGTCTGTAAGACGGAGAAGGGACCAGGGTGACCATCATAGCCGGGAAGATTCACGCTGGACAAGAACTCAGCGTTAGAAGTTGGTGAAGGGATATTCCTGATAACCTTTCAGTATCAATATTGCAAAGCACGGTGCAAGACACCCACCCTACCTACTGTACAATCGCCGGGGCCCCCTGTTTCCGAATTTCACCCCGTTCCTACAACTGGACTGTAAACTCGTGATACTAGCTGGTACCCAGACCAGGTGATGATGTAGCCGGGAAATCCCATCAGCCACCAAAGAGACCTTCGAGATCAACTCATGCTGGCTGGAGTGGTAGCCCAGCGGGGAGGGCGTTTGCCTTGCATGTGGCCAACCCAGGTTCGATTCCCAGCATCCCCTAGGGTCCCCCGAGCACTGCCAGGAGTCATTCCTGAGTACATGAGCCAGGAGGGACCCCTGAGCATCGCCGGGTGTGAATCAAAATGCCCCCACCCCCGAAAAAAATTGCAGACCTAGATGACAAGCCCCCCCTGAGACAGAGGCGGAATGCAGCGTGACCCAGTCTGGGCTGGGAGGTGTGTGGGGGTGAACTCCGACTTGGGGAACCCCGGAGAGCCCGCTGTCGTGGAAATCGAGGCCGTTTCAAATTCCCAACAGTTCTACAGCTGTTCTCCCTGGTGTTGAATCACGGAGGATTGCTCGTTCCGTTGAAACCTGGTCCTGCTGACGGCTGACTCGGCGATTCCGTCTCTTGCTTCCTTCTGGGGGGTGCTCCGATGGGGCCGCGGGTGGGATGCTGTGTGCATGTTCGGATCGGGAAACCTGGGCTGAAAAAGGGACACGGAGACCCTGCCTCTCCGTAGCACGTCGAGGCTTTTCACCCGATTTCCGTCGCGATTTAAGACGCTCCAAGAGGAGACGGCTGTCACGCAGACGGGGGGGGGCGTGTGACTGAGTTCCTTTCCAGGAGGCTTTTCAACCACGCTCTTGACTGATAATAATGGTGACTTTTTTTCCTTTTCTTTCCCCCTCCCGGAAAGCTCTTTTTTTCAAAGGCTCTTAAAGGTCAAGCCTGTCCCGTGGATAATCCGTACAATCTCCCGGCGTGGGGATTGTCGGGTGATCACAGTTGCCACAGAAGTGGCGTTTTTTTTGTTTTCTTTTTGGGTCACACCCAGCGATGCTCAGGGGTTCCTCCTGGCTCATGCACTCAGGAACTGCTCCTGGCGGTGCTCAGGGGACCATTTGGGGTGCTGGGAATCGGACCTGTGTCGGTCACGTTGGCTGCGTGCAAGGCCAACGCCCTACCCGCTGTGCTATCACTCCAGCTCCAAAAGTGGTGTTTTTTTTGTTTGTTTTTTTCCAGCCAGCAAAAAAATGCCTTCTGGCTGTAGTTCTCTCCCAGGTCTCAGGATCGAGATCCCCAGGAAGGGTCCTTCCTGCCTCTCCCAGCTCCTGGGGGCTCTGGGCGGGGGGCCGCGTCCCTCCTATCTACCTCCGTCTGCCCGGGGCGTCTCCTCTAGGTCTGCGTGTCCTCCTGTGTCTCCGGGCAGGACACTGGGGCTGGTGGGAGGTCCCCACCTGTAGAACTAGCCCCTCCACACCCGTCCCGTGCTCCCCCCATCTGCAGGGACCCCCGTGTCCCAGGGAGGGCCCGTCCCCAGGGTGCAGAGTGACGACACACACATATCTTGTAGGGCGTCTGCACCCATCCCATCTCTGCCTCTGTTTGCAGGGGACTTCTCCCATGGATGGATCCCCATGGAGCTCCTGGTGGAAGGCTGGGATTGGGTGGCCTGGAGGGTGGGTGGGGAGGGGTCTTGGGCCGTCACCCAATTCCAGCATGAGCTCATCTTGCAATCCTCGTGACCAGGCGCCAACAGCGTCTTCCTGTTGGGCATGCCCGCGTGCTGGGTGAGAGGCCTCAGCTGACACTTCTCACGCTCCGTGAGTGGTCTCTCTCTTTTTTCTCTCTGTCTGTCTCTCTGTCTCTGTCTTTCTCTGTCTCTCCTTCTCTGTATGTCTGTCTTTCACTCTCTCTCTCTCTCCTCTCTCTTTTTTCTCTCTGTCTGTCTCTCTGTCTCTGTCTTTCTCCGTCTCTGTATCTCTGTCTTTCGGTCCCTCTCCTCTCTCTTTGTCTGTCTCTCTGTCTCTATCTTTCTCTGTGTCTCTGTCTCTGTCTTTCTCTGTCTCTCTGTCTCTGTTTCTCTCTGTCTCTGTATCTCTGTCTTTCGTTCTCTCTCTCTCCTGTCTCTCTTTCTCTGTCTGTCTCTCTTTCTCTGTCTGTCCCTGTCTTTCTGTCTCTCTCTGTCTTTGTCTGTCTGTCTCTGTATCTCTGTCTTTTGGTCTCTCTCCTCTCTCTGTCTTATTCTCTCTCTGTCTGTCTCTCTGTCTCTGTCTCTTTCTCTCTCTGTCCCTGTATCTCTGTCTTTCGTGGTCTCTCTGTCTCTGTCTCTCTCTGTCTCTGTCTCTGTCTCTGTCTCTCTCTCTCTCTCTCTCTCTCTCTCTCTCTCTCCCCCCCTCTGCAGCCACAGTGGGGGCATCTGTCCTCTGTGTGTCTCTGTTCAAGATTCCTTGCACATGCTGGGCCCTCTGCGGCTCAGGAAGATGCCTGGTCCATGTTTGTTTTTTGTTTAAATTTATTTATTTAATTTATTTTTCATCCTAATGAAACACCAACATCTTATCGTCTAGTTCTCACCCTCGGAGAACCCGACAGGCTCCCGAGTGCATCCCGCCCGCACGGGCAGAGCCTGGCAAGCTCCCCGTGGTGTATTCGATATGCCCAAACCCACTCAAACTATAACGGGTCTCATGCCCCTGACCCTGAAGGAGCCTCCGATGTGGCCCTTGCTAAAATCTCAGGGCTAGGACAAATGGAGACATTTTTGGTGCTCGGTTGAGGCAATCGATGAACAACAGCATGACAGTCACAGTGATACCGTGAGGTACAGTTATAGGCTTACCAACTTCCATGGTTACGTTTCAGTCATACAACGATCAAGCACCCATCCCTTCCCCAGTGCCCATTCTCCACCACCAGAGTCCCCAGTATCCCTCCCCCCCCCCCCCCCCTCCCCACCCCCCCC
>JAOXYA010121842.1:0-10453 GCA_028565675.1 Sorex palustris
CCTCCCATTGTTCATCGATTTGCTTGAGTGGGCACCAGTAACATCTCACAACAAATTGCGAGACTTGTTGTTACTGTTTTTGGCATATTGAATACATCACAGATAGCTTGCCAGGCTTTGCCATGCAGGCAGAATACTCTTGTTAACTTACCGGGCTCTCCGAGAGGGGCTGAGGAATTGAACCCGGGTCGACCACGTGCAAGGCAACTGCCCTACCCGCTGTGCTATTGCTCCAGGAATATATGTATTTTTATATATATTTATTTTATTTATATACATTTAATTGGATCACCACAAAATAGTTACAATACTTTCATGATTAAGTTTCAGTCATACAATGATCAAACATCCATCCCTCCAACAGTGCACATTTTCCATCACCAATGTCCCCAGTATCCTTCCCACCACCCCCACCCTATCCCACCCCCTGCCTCTGTGGCAGGCACCTTCCTTCTTACTTTCTCTCTACTTAGACTCCTCAACATTTGGACAACCAACATGGGCTCACCCCAAGTCACATTTTTGAAACCATCAGAACAGAGTCACCATATTTTTTCAGTCAATGTCTTGTAGATTCCAAAATATATAGATTTGGGGGAGGGAAGGGTTCAGACCATATAGGTGGTACTTTAAGCTCAGGGGTCACTCCTGGCTATGTGGGGACAGAGGACCATATGTGGCATCAGGGATTGATCCCCCATCAGCTGCATGAAGTGAAGCAGTTTTTTTTATTCTGTTTTTGAGTTGAGGAACTATGTGTGGTACAAGGAATCAAATTTGCATCATCCAGGTGCAAGGCAGGCCCCTTCCCCACTGTACAATGTCTCTGACCCCAACAAGTCAAGCGTTTTGACCATTTCACTCTCTCTCCAGTGCCCAACATATATTTTAATTCAGTCTAAATTCAGAAATTTGGGGGGATTTCTTTATCCTTTTTTTTTAATTCTTTTCTTTTTTGTCCAGGTACAAAACAATTTATTTTATACTGCTTGTTACAACAAAACAGCAAATGGAATTATCAAAAAACAGTTCTGCACTGTAGCACTGTCCTCCCGTTGTTCATTGATTTGCTTGAGTGGACCCAGTAACGTCTCCATTGTGAGACTGGTTGTTACTGTGTTTGACACATAGAATACGTCATGGGTAGTTTGCCAGGCTTTGCTCTACGGGCGAGATATTCTCAGTAGCTTGCCGGGCTCTCCAAGAGGGGTGGAGGAATCGAATCTGGGCAAACCGGGTCAGCCACATGCAAGGCAAATAAATGCCTTACCAGCTGTGCTATCAGTAGAAGAAAATTTATAAAATCGTTAGATCTCACAATAATGTTATTAAGTCATTGTCTGAGGATTTACTGAGCTGTTAATGGCTAATTGAAGCTCCTGTGTTACAGCTTCCACTTACTAAGCTTAGCGGACTTCTGTGCTTCTTTCCCATCTCATTTGCTTAGCTTACACTGGGCTGTCAATATTGTGAAAGTTGGAGGAGGTGTCATGCAGCCGGGTAGGGAGGCCACACACTCCAAGAGCAGAACTGGAGCAATTCTTTGGTTTAGCATTTCTTGAGACTAGTTGTAAAGCTGTAGATGAGCCATTTCTACGCTGGAGAACTATGGAGCATGGCTGCAGCTTGTAGGATAACATTGGTTTGCCCTTCCTCCCTGGCTGCCGAGAGATTGTGCTTGATTGCCCCCCAACCTGTCAATTATCTTTGTCTCCTCATCAGACTCTGACTTGTAAATATTGTCTTTCTCTTCTTAATATCATTTGCACGGTTAGTTATTTCAGAGCAATTGCTTTTTGTATGGACACAGGAAGACAAAAAGACAAGCCTGTGGCTTGGGAGTTGGGAGTTGATTGAGTCCAGATAATATTACCTCCTGGACATCTGCTCTCTTGACTGAAGCCTCAGTTGTCCTTACTTCCTAGGTCCCCAAAAGCAGGGTCCCAACGAGGGACTGGATAGACACAGGGAAAGCTATGAGCTACCCTGGCTTTGAAATGGGCCTGACTGAAGTGCCCTAATGCTTAACTCTAAGTTAAGAGCATGGTCATGGACAGATTCTGTCATGATCCAAATTAATAACTAGATTTGGACCCTGCTGGGGTTAGGAATGATTGATCTGGCCTGAGCACTGTGGTAAGATGTCCCCAGGAGAGTTACCCTACAAGCCTAAAAGTGTCTATTACTGTGTCCATACAGAATGGTAAATATTAGGAAGGATGCTGATTAAGTTGCAGGTCTAAGGAGAGGAGAAACACACCTAAAGGCTGTTTTGCCCTCATCGGCTACAAGTGGTCGGGAAGTTTAGAAAAACGTTTTTGATCACGCTTCCCGCGGGGAGGTGTGGTTGGGGAGGCATGGCGAGAGGATAAAAAGAGCGGGTGCAGGGAGCAAGGGGGATTGATGATTGGAGAAATGAATTGGTTGTCGGATTCTGGAAGGAGTTGAGTGAAGGTTGCTGCGGGGGGTTGAAGGAGAGACAGCAGAGAGATAGAGGAGATGGATACAGCAGGAACAAAGAATTGCGAGAGATGTTAGACATTATATAAGAGAGATAGACATAGAGAAAGAGAGCTGGGAGAGACGAGAGATTGAATAAACGGCAACTAATCGGCACCCAGCTTGGCTCTTGTTCTTCCTTCGTCCGTCCAAGGCAATAGCCTTCCCGGATGGAGAAGCTGCTCAAGAGCCACCCGGAGACCCTGAGAACATTCTTTCACGAGTAATCCCCGCTCTCGTGAGGTGTGGGGATTTTCACAGCCCCTCGCGTGACATTTGTTTCTTCACACTGTATATCTAGGAATTTTACCAGCTTCTCTTATTTTCTTTTCCAACATCATTACATGCCTGAGAATCAAGGTCCTTCTTGCTTGCCCTCTCTTATTCTCCCATCTTTGGGGATGTCCCTCTGCTACCAATAGCTATGTATCTGAAGGGCCCATAGACAATATAAAACTCTTCTCAAAGGTCTGAAATTGCTTTACATATAGGATTTCTTTTTTGTGGGGAGGAAGGATTTATATTTATGTTCTTGTCTCTAAAGACTTTGCAGGGAGAAAGTAGGCAAGGATATGGACCAGATTAATTCAGAAGGGTTGGTAATTAAATTTGTTAGTGCCATAGCCTGCATTTATCCCCCCCCCCAGCCTTTATTTCAACACCTTGGTTTACAAACTTGTTCATAATACAATTGCTATAAGCACTCAATATTCCAACACCAATCCCATCACCAGTGTTACTTTCCCTCCACTCTTGTCCTCATCTTTCATCCACCCCCTAAGTCTGTCCCCTTGCAAGAACAAACCAATTTATTTTATATTGCATGTTACAACTAAATGGCTAATGAAATTTAAAATTAAAAAACTTCAGTCAAAGAAAATTTGTGGAAATTGTTATATCTCATTAAGTCATTAAGTCCTTGTCTGAGGGTTTACTAAGCTGTTTGTTGCTAGTTGAGCCTTCTGTGTTGTTGTTTTTGTTTATTGGACTTCATTGGCTTCTGTGTAACTTTCCCATCTAATTTGGTGTGCTCCTGCTGGGATGTTGGTATTGTGGAATTTGGAGGTGTCAGGCGACTACAAATGCAGCCTCATGCTCCAGAAACTCCAGGATGACTAGGCAGTGAGTTTATATGGTGGAGTTTGCAGGATGTGGGCATGACTGCTGGGGCTACTGGAAGTAGGAGGGGGGCTGCCCAGTTCCACTTTGAGAAGACCTCAGAGTTTTCAGCCTGAAGATGGGTGTACCTGGAACTTTTGGTAGTTTGGCATCTCTACAGATTAGTTGTGAAGCGGTGAATTTGGGCCATTGGCATGGAGGCAGCCATGGGTATGAGTGAAGCTGCTGAGGCTTATGCAGGGTGGGACTCAGTCCACCCTCACCGCCTCCCCATACCCAGGGTGTCCCAGAGTTCTCAGATGGGAGACTGGGACAGCCTGCATTTTTTTAAATTTTTTTTTAAAATGTAGGAGTACTGCTATTTATTCAGCCACTGATTAACTGATTGAATTGTGCAAGAACTCCACCTTACTTTTTTTTCATTTTTTATAATTTTATTTATTGAATCACCGTGAGAGCAGTTACAAAGCTTTCGGGTCTAAGTCTCAGTCATACAATGAAACACCCATACCTTCACCAGTGCCCATTCTCCACCACCAAAAACCTGCATTTCTTGAATTACAATTTTTCTGCTATTCCCAAATAAATCCCCATTGGATTGTTAAAAATTACTGGATTTAATTAATGCAAACTTGCAAGATATAATTTTAGATCAACAAAAGCTAACATCTGTTGCTTAATTATTCTGTTCTTAATTGCATTCTTAATGTTAAACATAGGCCTGTGTGTTTAAAAATAAGAGTATGTGTTGAAAAACACCTAGAAAAAAATCAGTTGGTTTGCAGATCCAATGAAGATACTTATTAAAGGCTTCCAATTTCATATTGTTGAAATTTTTTTCAAGTAAGCAATTTTGGTTTCATTTTTATTCAGGAAAAAAAGCATTTTTTTAATTAAGCATTTTCTTTTGCACTGATCGCCAAACAGCAACAACTAATTAAGCCGCGGGCCATGTGTTCTGAGTGACCATGTAAGTCAACTGGTAGCCCAGCAACCCAAAGGCAGTGGACACTGTGTTCTCCAAGGCTTTGATACGCCTTTGGCTGGAGCTTCCGTAGGATTAGCCTTAGTTACTGGCTTGCCTGGAGACAGACTGTGAGTGGGGAACTGGCTGGAGAATTTTCTCTTCCTTTCTAGGGTCCCCGAGATTGCAATGACACTTGTCATCTTTCCTCCCTACTCCATCCACACAACAATATTGTTTTCAGTTTGATTCTGTTTTTATTGATATTATGTGGCTTCCGGTGTTGTTAATAATGGATCGTCGAGGTCAAACCAATAGAAGAGCGGGCAGGGAATTAGCCTTGCATCCTGCTGAGCTGGGTTCCATCCACCTCACCCCATAAGGTCCTCTGAGTCCGCCAGGAGTCATCCCTGAGTACAGAGCCAGGAGGAAAGCCTGAGCATCACTGGGTGTGCCCCCCAAACAAACAATAATAGTTTCTCATGCACATAACTCCAACACCACACCCATCACCAGGGTACCCACCTCCCTCCCCCAAGGACTCTAACACCCCCCTTTCAACCCCCACGCCCCAACAATTGCTTGCATAGTTCAGTTCTCCTCTTCTGCTGCCTTCGAAACACTGCTGCTATTTTGCTGCCCAGACATGACTTATATCAAGCCTTTTAAATGCCTATTGAGGCGTGGCAACAACACAGAAAAGTAGGAGGCAACACGATGCTTGTCCTCTTCTCTTGCTCCTGAACTCTTCCAGCCAAACTCATGTTAATAGAAAATTAAAGAAATGCCTACCCTGTCTGTCCCTCTCGGGAGCTCGGTCATTTGCACAACCACCTCTCACAGGAAACGTTGTCCCACCGCACCACCCCTGCCTTAGACCAGGGGTGCAAAGAGGGGTATGTCTTCAAAGCAAGCATAATCCCAAGGTGAAGTCGGCAAGGACCCAGGGGAGGGGAAGGCTGTGCAGAAGGCCATCATGAAGGGAATTCACCAGGGGCAGGGGGAGGCAGGGGCCAGATGATTATGTGAGACGTGATGCTGATGGCATGCACGGGTGCCCAATGGAGGGCAGACAGGAAAGGTGCCAGTGAGAGACTCGCAAATGCCCGGGGTTTGAAAAGGTAACCTGGTGGCCAGCAGGCACAGCTGCTGGAAGAGGCTGACCCCTCCCCCGCACCAATCCTGTTCAGACCAGCAGCCACCCTGAGAAAACGCCACACCTCATCAGGGTCTCTCAGATTTCCTTTCTCTTCAGTCCTTTCCATTCTTGAGCATAGCCCACTCTGAATATGACCTGGGGAACAGTGACCCATGACACCTGAGTCCCTGAACTGTCCTGGCTCCAAATATGCTCTGCTGGGGAAATCGTAGGGTATAGGGAAAAATTACAAAATGCAGTTCTGAAAATTTTCTTTTTTAAAATCTTTTTTTTGGGGGGTCATACTCAGCTATGCACAGGGGTTACTCCTGGCTCTACACTCAGGAATTACTCCTGGCAATGCTTGGGGGACCATACGGGATGCCGGGGATCGAACCCTGGTCGGCTGTGTGCAAGACAAACGCCCTACCCGCTGTACTATTGCTCTGGCCCCGTTCTGAAATTTTCTTAAAAAATTTTATTGTAGTAGAGTTTATCCCCAATTCAATCATCCTAATCAATGGCTGAATAATTAGCAATACTCCTACATTAAATTAAAAAATTATTGTATACATAAGCTTGGGGGTCTCCGTGCGCTAAATCATTACCAAAAAAAGGAATGGAAGCTGGCTTTCGTTCAAATGAAGCTTTGAGAACAGGATGAGATGACGGTCTGAATGCTAAGACCCTACGTGACATCTCATTAAAGCTCTTTGTGGGACACTATGCTCTCGGAGGAAGCAGCGCGCCTCTCAGTCCAGAGGTAGAAGGATGGCTGTGCAAGGCTGAGCTGGGCCGGGCCTCCCAGGAGCACACCTGAGATTCTAGTTACATTTGCGTTGCTACAGTCAGAGCCAGGAGGAGGGGGAGGCTCAGGACAGCAGAACACTGTGTGTAGAGAGGTAGGATGTGTGTCTGAGCAGATGCTGCCGCCCTGCAAAAGGGAAAAGAGGAGTTGTCAGTGGCCTTGGAGGGAGCTTATGTTTACAGTTGTTCATTATGTTCGCAAATGCCCATCTGAAACGTTTTTAAATAGTCACTGTCACTGTCTTCCCATTGTTCATCGATTTGCTCGAGCGGGCCCAGTAACATCTCCATTTTGAGACTTGTTGTTTGGCATATCGAGTACGTCACAGGTAGCTTTCCAGGCTCTCCAAGAGGGGCGGAGGAATCGAACTCGGGTCTGCCCCATTGGCTGCATGCAAGGCAAGTGCCCTACCCTCTGTGCTATTACTTCAGCCAAAAAATAAAGTGAAAAACAAATGCGCCCTTATTTTCCAAGTTCGAAAATGCTCTCCTGAGCATCTCTGCCCCCCTCCCCCTCCGTCTGTCTGTCTGTCTCTCTCTCTCTTTCTATCTCTCACATACACACACACACACACACACACACACACACACATTGCCACTGCCACTGTCCTCCTGTTGTTCATCGATTTGCTCGAGCAAGCCCAGTAACATTGTGAGACTTATTACTGTGTTTGGCATATCGAATACGTCACGGGGAGCTTGCCAGGCTCTGCCGTCCGGGCGAGATACTCTCCGTAGCTTGCCGGGCTCTCCGAGAGGGGCGGAGGAATCGAACTCGGGTCGTCCAGGTCAGCCATGTGCAAGGCAAATGCCCTACCCGCTGTGCTATAGCTCCAACTCCCCCCCCACACACACACACACACTTATCTAAACACAAATGGAATTTGCAACTTCTTTTGCCCTGAACATGTCCACTCTCCTGGACATGATTTCAGATTATCAGTATGTATCATTCCTCCTCATAGATGATGTCTTATGGTATAAAATTTCTGAAAAGTGGGGCTGGAACTATGGTAAAGCAGGTAGTGTATTTGCCTTGCATCCAGCTGACCCGGGTTCAATCCCCAGCTCCACTATGCTCCCCCAAGCCCTCCTGGAAGAATTCTAAGTGCAGGGCCAGGAGTGAGCCCTGGGCACTACCAGGTGTGGCCCCCAAACCAAAATCAAAACACTGTAAAGTGACCCAAGTTCCCAATGTGGAAATGGATGAGAATGGACTCAATATATGAAGGTTCAACCGAGGATAAGCAAACTGTCCTGGCAAGAAAATAGAGAGAAAAAGGACAGAGAGAGTAAGAGAGTACGTGCCTGCCACAAAGGGGATGGGGGGAGGATACTGGGAACATTTGTGGTGGAGAACGGGCACTGGTGGAGGGATGGGTACGGTACGTGAACATTGTTTGACTGAAACGCAATCATGAAAGATTGTAAGTCTGTAATTGTACCTCGTGGTGATTCATTAAAGTAATAAAAAGAAATTAAAAAGAAAATGGAGAGAAAAACTGGCCAAGGGATTCTGATCACAGCAAATAGTCTGACCACACAGACTTTTAAGAAAATATAAATCATTTCAAACCAATTAGAAGAAAGTTTTAAGCATCATGAACCAATATCACGTTGACTTGGACATTGGCTCTGGACCCCATTGGAAACCGTCAGCCTGTTAGCTGCAAACTTGGACTCTGGGTCCACCTGCTGGACATCATCTGCAATTGCATTTTCGATTCCCTCTCGTCCTGAATTTCACTTACAGATTTTTTTGGTTTTGTTTCTGTTTTTGTTTTGGGACCACACCCAGTGATGCTCAGGGGTTCCTCCTGGCTCTGCACTCAGGAATTACTCCTGGCGGTGCTCAGGGGACCATCTGGGATGCTGGGAATTGAACCCAGTTTAGCCGCGTGCAAGGCAAGCGCCTTGCCTGATGTACGACCCTTTCAATCCCCTACACTGGTTTTAAAAAATAATAATAGTTGATGAATACAAAGACATCTTAGTTACTTTATTTATTTGGGGGGGCTTGGAGACCACACCCACTGACTCCTAGAGCTGTTACTGGGTCTGTGCTCAGAAGAACCCTGGGGATGCCCCAGAAAACCATATGTGGTTCTGGAGTCCACACTGGGGTTGGGTGCAACCAAGGCCTTTGTCCCTGTGCTGTCTCTCTGGCATCGTTTATTTTTACTTCTAAGAGAATAATACAGGAGTAAACAGAAGCAATGAGAGTTCTCACTCCCCAAGAGCCCTGAGGCAAATAAATAACTCAAGGACTCCTAAGGGCTAAGACTGAGTCTGGAAAAGGCCCAAGCCAGAGCCAACAGCAAGAGCCCACGGGTGGGTGGACAGCAACTGCCTGTGCTTGAGTCCGTGGATGTTGCTCACTTAGGTTCTCTCCTCTCTGTCTCGGGCTCCAAAATCCTCCCTCCCTGGAGTCCCAGCCCCTACATACAGCCAAGTCCAAAACCTCATCAGACCCACCTACTGTTTGCTCCCGTGTCTGTGTCCCCAACTGCACTTCCTCTGCTATCTCCAAATAAACTCATTTCTCCCCACAGCTTTCCCCTTACCTCATTTTATTCCTGCTATTTATTTATTTACGTACTTATTTACCTACTTTTGGCTTTTTGGGTCGCACCTGGCGATGCTCAGGGGTTACTTCTGGCTCTGTACCCAGGAATAACTCCTGGCGGTGCTCGGGGGTGCCAGATGAGATGCCAGGGACCAAACCCAGGTCGGTTGCATGCAAGGCAAATGCTCTATCCGCTGTAGTATCACTCTGCCCCCCCCTTTAAAAAAATTAAAATGCTGACATCTTGAAGATTTTTTAAGTAAAATACTTTTTTTGGGGGGGTCACACCCAGCAATGCACAGGGGTTATTCCTGGATCAAGCACTCAGGAATTACTCCTGGTGGTGCTCAAGGGACCATATGGGATGCTGGGAATCAAACCTGAGTCAGCCACATGGGCGGCTGAGCTATCGCTCTAGCCCCAACCTTGAAGATTTTTAAACTCAAGTGATTTTGTTATTTTAAACTTAATTTGTATATTTTTCTTCCAAAAAACTACTGGACGTCACCTAAAATGAGCAACCCCTAGGGCCAGACTGAGGGTCAGATGGCTTAGTGCCCCAAGCACCTGCCTTCAAACACAAGGTCGAGAGTTCATCCCTGTTGCAGTGGCGTGAGCTGGTCTCGGCAGCACTGGGCTGGTGCCTGGCAGTTCTGAGATCCCTGGCACCACCCACAATTTCCAGCCCCACCACAGCCAGGAGTGTGTGAGCACTAAAGAGTTTGACCGAGCTTGGAGTAATAGTACAGCGGATCGAGCACTTGCCTTGCACAGGTTTGACCTGGGTTCGATCCCTGACATTTCATAGAGTCCCCTGAGCTCTCCCAGGAGTGATCCCTGAGCACAGAGCCAAGAGTAAGTCCTGAGCACCACTCAGTGTGACCCCCTCAAAAAAGGAGTCTGACGTCTGGCAAGCACCACAACTAAAACGTTCAGCACTCCAAGCACTGTCCAGCCCCCCGCATCAGAGCGACTACAGAAACAGAGAGAAAGGAAGAAGGAATTTGGAAAATTAGCAAAACCCCCAAATTAGGAAAACCTCAAATACTTGATGCTGGCAAATCTAATCAGTGAATAAATACAGTCTCATTCGCTTAAATGTTCTGACACCAGCTATAAACTTAGTAATATGCTCTATGACTTTACACTGAAAATCTTGAAAATAGGGTTTCTTAATAGTTACTGATATGTGGGAACTACAGGATTATTCCAAGTTCTTTTTCCATTTTTCTATTAAAAACCTCTATATCAATAAGAAGCCACCCACCTCCCTCTGTTTCAGTAATAGGGTAAAAGGTAAAGGTAAAGGCCCTCCCGTTGATCATCGATTTGCTCGAGCGGGCCCAGTAACATCTCCATT